>JANVCF010022678.1:2142-12918 GCA_025388745.1 Hydrozoanthus gracilis
AGTTATTATTATCATTAATATTATTACTATTACTATTATTACTAATCAATTGTTAATAAATTGATTACAACAACTTGCAACATTTTGTATCTTTAAAATAAAAAGAGGACAAAAACGTTTTACAGGGTGTCTGTAGCCCTTGAAATTAGAGGCCAAAGGTAAAAATTAAAGGCCTATGGTCCTTTCAATGGCTTGCATATTCTAGAGGAGCAACTAAGAAAACCCAAATGAAAATTGAAACTATACAGAGAACTGACTGAGCAAATTGATAAGAATATACTTACTAGGCAAATAGGCTGAACGCATTATTTTTGCTAATGGCAGTTTCATCAACATAACATTCATGAAGTATTGACAAATCAACCAGTTGAAGGTCCTAGCATAAAATCCTGATTTTCGTCAAAATGCTAATTTCTTCCAACAATTATAAAATGAAGAGATTTAACAAACTTCATCAAATATCACTTCTGACAATTAATTGACCCCTTAATTTAGAAAAGATTATAAACAAAATAATCAGACATATCTATCTTTTTTTTTCTGGTTGGATTCAAGATTATCTAGCTGCAAACGAGGCCCATACATTGAAGGAAAACACTAGAGTGATATGCCATGCATAACTCAATACCTTTCTTGACAATCTTTCTACAGTTGAACCACTCATTCTGTCAAGACATTCTTCACTGCACAACACTTTTCCCCCCTTTAAAATTTCTTCATTCTCAACTTCTCCTCCACAGACTTCACAGCAGAGTTCTTCCACTTTCCTCTTTGTTTCTTGGATGGTCTTGTCCTCTTCTACAATTGTTGTTTCAGGAACTTCATGACTGTTATCATTCGATTCTTGGGACAAAAGCTTGGTTTTGATGTTTTGAAGCAGAGCTGACGAGTCAAAAGTGATCTTGCGAAGTTTTGGTGGCAATTCCTGTGATGATAATAAGCACAGAAACACTTTCTCATGAGTGCAAAAAAGAGGCTTTTTAATGAGTGCAAAAAATTCTTGAATACACACGATTCCTAAATTTGGTGTCAATTTGTTCTGTCTGACTGGTTGCCTTTCATATCTTCTAACCCCCTCCCCATCTTCCCCCCCCCCCCCTCCTCTGGCCTTGCCTGCCTTTATAACCACCTACAACTTCCCTTCAACCGTTTTTCGTTTTCCGTCTTCTTTTTCTTAACCCTTTCAGCCCTAAGGCATTTGTCAACATCTAAATTCTCCTTACAGTAAACAAAAGGAAACAAGCTGATTAGCGCTGAGAATATGAAATTTGATCATCCACCAAAAACTTTGGAAGATGAATTAAGAAATTCTCCCAAACTTCTCATACGAATACTATGGACTTAATTTGGGAGAATTTACAAACTCACCTTTGAGCACTCTTAGGGGCTAAAGGGTTAATATGTACTGCATCTAAAGTGTTGAGGTAAAGGCATTAGCCTTTGAGAAGGTCTACTAGAATTTAGAATATTGTCGAAAAATTATGAATGCTAAGGAACTGGCTGCCTAGAGCTACATTAAGGTCTATAGCTCCCAATTAGATGAACCATAATGGCTGAGTCCCTTTAAATTATTAGCTTTGACAGCCATTAATCAACTTAGGTGCTGCACAGGTTACAGACAAGGAAATTCTTGTGCCTTGGTTTGCAAATTTGCCTTGAGAAGCAAACATGGTAACTGTGTTTTGTTTCTTGAATTAAACTGATTTCATTAAGTTTTCTTATTTAAATGTAGAACTTTGTCTATCATTAACAGGGCTCAAAGTTTTCAACCAAATGTTTGCACATGTAACTGGACATATCTTGACTGTGCACCTGAAAAATCATGATCGGCCACACTTGTGCTAAAAAGCTGAAGCTTATGAGTCATTGGGACTGAAATAAAGCTACTCCTCCCTTACTTGATTGTTCTTACTGACTTACAACAAAACAGCTGTGTTAAAACTAGTGAACAATTCCATACTTTACACAATCTTCCAAATAAAAAAATGCACCAGTTTTAAACTACTTGACCAGTAAGAGTTTGAAAGAAACAAACACAGGATTAAAACAATATGAAGGCCAAATTAATAGTAGAAAGAATCTTTGATATAAAGTTGAAGAAGAAATTATTGATTAACAAGTTGAAAGCTCAGAAAAAACTCTGAGGTACTAATGGGAATTGAATAATCAGAGGGATGTGGGTTCAAATCCTGTCAGAGACTCAGAATTTTTTCTGAGCTTCCAACTTGTTAATCAATAACTTCTTCTTCAAATACAAAGGAGACTTACTGATTAACAACTTTTTATAAATGTCTTTTTTGATTTTTTTTTACTCACAGGATATCTTGAGCCATGTGCTCCTAAAATTTTTTCAGCCACCTAGAAATTTAGTCCTGTATCTCTCATGCAACCAAAACCAAAATTAACTTTGAGACCGGATTGTAATTGCAATTTGGTTCATAATAATCAAACCTTGGTCAAAGAAATATCAAAAACCTAATTAACTCTACATCACCAAGAGCAACTGGTCATGCAAAGTTGCACACTTGTAGGGAAATAAAGAAGACTGGTGTAACTAAATTCATTCATCGACTTATTTCTCTCTCAAGTCCATTGCAAATGCTTGAAACCATCAGTTTTCCCTTTTAAAACAAGATTGGTCAACTCAAATTAAACAACTTAAAAGAAGACTAAAGATTCTACTCAAAGCAGACCAGTTAATGGTGTTCTTGATTCAGATGAAATATATATGTTTGCCAAAGAAGAAATTCATTCCAGTACAGTACATTATAACTTTGTTTTGATGAAAACCACCACTAGATTAACACTGTAATCCCGTTATAAGCTGACATGTCTACCCATTTTGGTAGTTTTGATGTTCCAATATATTTGCCTCAAATAGTTCTCTAATACTTCAAGTTATTCTGTCTCTCTAACTAACTTCAAATGAACAAGTTATGTCCTGTCAGCTAATCCAGCCTTGTCTTGTATTTGCTTAAAACTTAAAAAACTTATGTTTTTATATTATAATCATTCAAGATTGAACTTTTTCTTGTTTCTTAAAACAACAAATAAGACGTATGGAAATAAAATTAAAAAGAAAGTTTTTAAGTGAGCAAGAATTTTAGATAAATATTGATCAGTTATGGTTGTTTTGAGGGTCATTTGATTTGTAGCTCCAAGCTCTGCCAAATGTATATTTTTAAGAACTTAAACCACTCATTTTGTATTAAAAGACTGCTGTTTGGTTTCACATCATTCTTTTACCGGGAACTAAGAGCTCAAGAGTTATGGCTCTCCTAGTTTGCTGAAAACCAATAAATATCAGAATCACTTATCAGAGTTAAACCAAACAAGAATGAAAACAGAAACCTTTTTTGTCTTTGCAACATTAACAAAATAAATGACAAGAAATAAGGAAAGAAATTTCAAGTGTAATATGTACAATTGTTGAGATTAAAACTTACATTTTTAATAACCTGATGCAAATTCCAAACATATCTAATTTGCATGCAAACATATAATAACTAATGTATTTCTACTTATTCTTCTCAACCGAATGAAACAAAAGTTTCCTGCGTTTCTTTAAAACCAAGTTTTAACCTAGAATTATATTCACAAAACTGCTCCTTTCTAAACACCGCTTCCAAGGTAGCAGGGCTTTGGTCCTAGGGGATCAAGAACCCTAATGGGTAAAAACAACCACTCACGCACATTTTCAAAATGTTTATGCACAAATTGAAATCATTACAATTTTCTTTTAGCCAGCTGTCTCTTCTAGAGCAGCACGACTGAAGTTTAAGGTTGAGATTATCCCCATGTAGGAAAGTTTATATTGCAGATGATGCAATCTGCAAAGAAACACAATGTTACCAACCATTTCATCTCACAGTCAGTTTCTTTGAATTGGGGTACAATTTTATAAAAACTATCATGTGAAGTGAACCATGACACAGTTGCATTTACTCAAAAACAGTTTCTTCAATTCATGATTTTAAATGTGTTTCACAAAGTTATATATATACATTACTTCTGGATCTTGCTTATTGGTTTGTTTTGCTAATAATTGGATCTTGGGAAAATTACTCTTAATGTATTTGAAAAAGCAAATATATGAAGCTGCTTGTCTACTAAGAATAAAAGCTATTAATTATACTGAACACAACAGCAATACCACACTATGCCCTTTGAAAGTTATCAAAGAAGATAAAAATTGATAATTACAAGCAATTCCTTTAATATAGTAAAACTCAAAAACTTTGTTAGTTTCATCAGTGCAATGTATCCTGAACAGGAGAAAACGAACAGAAACACAGAAATAAAATTGGAATTTCGTAGCCGTAAGTCAATTATTATTCAAATATCTTCTTTGAAACATATCACCTGCAAATTCAAATTTTAATCTGTTAAAATCTAGATAAAAAAACTTCCTAAAAAGTTTCTAATCTCCTTTAAACTGTTTCGGCCAACATGTAAGCATAAGGTTGAAACCTAAAAGTTGTTACGAAAAGTTTTCGCTCCGTTTGTTGTTCATGGAAGGAGCAAGTGGCTACACGATTAAAACTGTATATTTGTAATATATTCGAACACTTTCGGTGTTCAAAACACCCTTCAAAAGCAAATATTACTGTGGCTGTTCTCTGCAATGCAAAATAATTTAAGCAAGAGAAGTTAAAAGAAACTCCAAAAATGTGTAAAAACTGTTTGGTAATGCACCAAAGTTACTAGAAGTACAATTGGAACAAAATCGCTCCGATTAAAGGAGTTTTGAAACTTTCATCGAGGCTCAAAAGAAATCTATAAGGATTACAATGACAACCCGCCATATGCGAATCACAATGAAGTCAAGACTTGGCCACTTAAAAATATGTCCAACTGAGAGAAAGCATGGCTGTAACTAAAATATTATATGGATCATATTTGTCACTTTATCGTAAATTTTCCATCGCCTCGTTCAACAATCAAAAGCATTTAAAATGAATACATTTCAATTAAATAACAAGGCCGCAGAACCAAACATTTGTGTTTCAGCGATGGTTTGTGTCTGTTGATGTTCAAGCTGTAGTTATTTCATCTTGCTTTGGATTGAAACATTTCACTTTAGAACTTTGGCTCGAGTTTGCCGAACTTAGTCGAATGGAGAATTCTACAAAGTGAACAATTTGAGTCAAATTTTAATGGACTTGATTCTCCTCGCGGAGGCTTACAAATTTGCATATTTTCTTCAGAAACTTTGAAAAACATAATTCACCCCCAAAATCATCAAAAAGAACTTGATACTCTTTGTTTCGTGAAATAATCTTCAGCATTAAAAGATGAGTGCTTAATTTATCAACTTTCTTCGTGTTCGAAACAACTTTTTGTTAGTTTCAGTCGTCGAATGAATGAATTGAATTCAGCAAAATTTATGCAAATCAGGTTCTCCTTCTGCGGAAAAAAGTTTCAAAATCTTTTCTTTACAATAACACTTTACAACAAAACTATAAACATTACAGCCACAAAGATAAAACTAAAGCGAATTTTCAACAAGATTTGAGAAATAATCTCCGCAAATCAAGCACTCAAAATTAGCTCGAAAAAAAATTCTGCCAAACCGAGGGATGCGCGAACGTGTTCTGTCGAGCTCAAGTTGTGATAAGATATCAAATTGCGACTTCATGCGGAGTTTACACTAGAACTTCGAAATAAGTAACGATCCTTGAACTCACTTCCAACTTTCGAAAACTAAAGCTCTCTAGAAAATAAAGATCTTCAAAATTTAAATTACTCACGATTTCGCTGCTTTCTCTTTCTCTCTTGCATCCGGACTGAAGAATTTGTCTTGGATCTTTTAACGATACAGACAATGTTGAAAGTTCCATGATACAGTCCAAATGTGTTGTCCTTTTGGCAGTTCTTTGAGCTTCTTGGAGGCAACGGCTCAGTCGGGCTAGATTTCAAAGCCTGCGCACGGAAGCAAAACAAACTGATTAAAATTCAACAGAAAGCAAAAACCGGAGAATATTTTTCAATACGGCCCTCAAAAGATTAAATTTACCAGTTGGAACATGTAATATTGAAATGTATGCCCGAAGTACGCGGGTGAACATTCTGTCAACCCCTACGGCTTGCAGATAATAAAATCACCAGAACACAGTAAAAAAATAAGTTTCTAAGTCTTGTTCTGACGAATAAACATCTTTAGACCCACCAAAAATTCAAATACTTTTGCTGAATGGATAAAGTGCTTGCAAAGCGTTCTAAATCAAGTAACATGTGCGGTAACTTAACTCGAGAAGAAATTGTCGGCAAAGTCAACGCAACTTGTGGTAAACAATACGCTCTGAACGCGAACTCTCGAACAGAACTTTCCAACATCACACTCAGCTGAAACTATTACTACAGCCTGCCAACAACAGCCAACATTTACATGGATTTTACAGCTATTTAAATATATCATTAAAAGACCAGCATAAATTTAAACTGCTTGAACTCGCCAAAGAATGAAAACAATCGGCTGGACTTCAGTTTGCTTCTAAACTACAAGAAGTTGAAGTTTTCTGTTGGTAAATCTTTGAGCGAAAAACAAAGATTCACAAAACCTGATAGGCAGTTCTTTCAAACTTCATTTCTCGGTGACTCTGCCTGAAAATGCCATAAATTTGCATAAGTGAGAACTTCTGTCAGCAAGATTGAAGTCAACTCGCCGCTCCGAAGTAAATATATCGAAATCGACAACTAGACAATTTCACATTCTTACCAAAAACTTGCAGACGGCTTTCCTACTTCACTCTCCTGTGCTTCTTAGAGAAGGCACAAAGAAGAAAGAAATTTCTGAGCTTCTTTCCCCTTTCCTTGATCAAATTTCCAAGCTGATACTTTGAAAAATAATTCTTCAACAAAGGGGAAAGTTTGGTTGACCTACCCAGAAAGCAAAGCGCGCGCCCCTCTGGTATTTATAAATGATTAATCTGCAATTTGAAATAAAAGATGAAACAAAGTGAAGAACACGAGTTTTACTTTCGAATATAAATAAGTTCATCCATTTCCTAGTTCAGTAAGTCATTTTGATTCGTCTTCTAGTTCCCCTACCGCCGAAAGCCCGTAGTGGCAGAACAGCCAGATTTTCAAGATAATAAAACTTTGAATAATGTTTGAATAACAAATCACTTGACACTTGTTCTCGCGAAGTCAGAAAGAAATTTAAATTTTAGCAAAAATTCAGCAGACGGCGGGTTCAAGTGTTAAACAGAAACTGACTATCTTTTCAGACGCCACTAAATACGTTAAAAACCAATGGCAAGGACAAAGTACGCAACAAAGAGAAGACTTTTCATGCAGAACGGAAACATAGTTTTCCTGAGGCTGCATGTAGCCAAGTGCCTGAACCTTCGCGCGAATATGTTTGCGGCGACGTCTTTATTAACTTAAGATATGTGAACAAAAACGAATCATTCCACAAAACGCTCTCAGAAAATTGACAGGTTTTCCTAAACAGAAAGTTTGTTAAGAAAGAACTAGGCTAAAGGACTGATTTCGAAATGTGGGAGAGACGACACCTTCGTAAACAAGTTGATTGTAGAAGATTTTGTGTAGCTTTAAGGAAGACAAAACAACTCTCTTGTTTGATAAGCCATAAAAATCCATCGAGAAAAAAAACCGTATTGGCAGAATATACTAAACAATGTTTTGTTGGGCAAAGCTCTTTTATTCTTAAAGGTTTGCATCCGCGATAAAGTAAACCCGAAAAGAGAAACTAGCTTTACTACAAGCCAACGCGCTTCGCTATTAAAAGCCCAATACTCAACAAAACCCGCGTAATATCCGACTAGAAGCTTGCGGGCAATTCGATTATAGATCATCCAATCAAAACCATTTCTCACTTAAATGAGCGAGCTATGTTGTTCGAATTAAATAGTAAAGTCCGTTTTATATTTATCTGCCAGGGTAATTCTGGTTGGTTCATGCTGTGAAAGACATTACCATTCAAGCCTGAGCAAGTTACACAACTGTGCCGGGGTACATTTAACTTTGACGGCATCATTACCTATTTTATGTATGCGAAGACAGGTGGAAATAAACTGGGGAAGCGATATACTTATCATAATGAATTATCGTTCTCACCTAACAAACGAAAGAAGCTGTGGCTTCGGGCTGAAGCAAAATTCCTTCCTAGAAAAGTTTGTTTTTTATGGAACTAAAAACAACTGGAAGACTGTTATATTGCAGAGGTTTGATCCAAAAACGCATCACAGACGAATCGACCTTTTGAACTATCTTAAAAAGATGATAAATAAAGTAACTCAAAAATATTCAAAATTCTTTCCGTTTATGTAAAATTTCTGAGTTTAATATAATTATAATGCGCCATCGCTGATCCGCAAAAGTTCACCGCTCTAAAAGTTAAGTAAAACTTTTAAAGTTAATAAACACCAACTTAATGTTTTTAAGAGTTCGTAGACATTTTTATTTCTCTTGTGAAACCTTTTTTGGAAAGGTCTCAACGCTCGTCTTAGATATTTATCAATACTACTTAGACAACAGCAAACGCGGAAAATGGCAACTGTGCGAGACAAACTCGCGAAATGAGAAAAATTTAAAGTTCAATAAAATAGATAAGTTTAAAGAGAGATGAAAAAGTAAGGGCATTAAGGTAGGTTTGGACAACTCTTCGTCACGTTAAAGGGCCCTCTTGACGCCAACCAACCAAAATCGTATGTTTAAACGCAACAGATGTGGACAAAAGAAATCACGAACTCCACGGAGACTTCGAGCCATGCCACAAATTTAAGCAATTTTTTTTGTCATTCACGCCTTCGGCTTCTGATTACTGCAGCTCGATTTTGTCATGGACAGCCAGTAATCATACGCTTTGAGTTAAGTCCTGTAATACTAACCAAATAAAAAAACAAACTAAACAAACAGAGATCTGCTAGAAACTATTCTCTCCCAAATTTCGAATGACTAAATTACATTTCGCAGTTAATTATAGCGTGTTAGAAAAATTTTAAAGCTCAAAATTGTCGAAGCACCAAACACGGCATCATTAAAGCACGTATAGTCTTGAACGCCCTCAAACTCGCAAGAGTGATGAAAGATGCAGGCTTTTCATGGCTTGTGACTCTTCAAAAAGAATACGTCAAGACCTTTGAAGGTTAAAATTTATTAGGAAACTTAAGATTCGTTATGAACTATTATAAACCAACCGTTTATTTCGTAACAGAAATATATGGACACATAGTAAGACCATACAAATTATATCGTGAACTACTGACATAGGCAAGCTTTTCCAACCAAAACAACTTGCCTCTGCCCAGCTAAACAGAGCTCGTACCTCCAAAATATCAATGTTCAATATCTAAAAGCAAATATGGAAAGTTTTTTTTATTATTTCCTATCCTACTAAAGAGCTGGGAATGAGCCAATCACAAATTATAAACCTCAGGTAAACTTAAAATCTTTTTTAAGATTCATTGCAGAAAATCTGACAAAAATCAGAACTAGCTTAAAAGGCCTTAAGTTTACGAAAAACAGTGTATGCCGTCTTGTGGAGCCGTGAAGAGAGCCGCCTCGGATGCCCGTCAGATACTCGACTCGCTGTTAATCAGTTGGGTGTACCCGGTGTTCGCGAGTTTATACGTTTTTTTTATAAGAACTAGTAACTTTCGGCTCAGACTGGGTTGATCTCAAATTTTTGGGCGATTTCGGCCTCAGATTTACGTATTTCCAAACAGTGGATTAGATACGCGATGGGCAGATAATACTTACATTTCATGGAAGTTGCGTGGGTACGATTTTTACACTCAACTCAATCTGTTAAGGGTTAAATAAAACTCGTAAAATTGTCTGATCAAAATTTCAGCCTAGTTAGCTTGATCTTAATTTGCGGACATTGTCAGGCTGGGTCATTCTTACAAAGTCTATACTAACAAAAAGCGTGCAGTTCTAAAAACCGTTAAAAAGTTAAGATTCAAACGTGACGGCACCTCCATCTTAGTTTCAACCAACAGGACTGAACACAAAGTGATTGAATCTTTTTTTGTTCTTTGCGTTTGGTCACTCAGTGCAAGTATGATTTGAGTGAGTGCCAAGCGTAAAGTTTCATAAGAAAGCAAGAAGCAGTTAAAAAAACAACTGGTTGATTAAGTTAGCATTTTTCTTTTAGAATTCTTTTGGACTGCGATTAACGGAAGTATTTTGGTTTTCTTGAGCGTGCGTGGGCTTCAATTAAAAACGCAAACTTGTAACTGCTTGAGAGATCCTTGAACTCAGCTGTGCCATTTTTATCCGGTTTGGACGCTTCCGTTTTGTTTCAGTTTTGCAAAATGCAAACTACTCCATTTACTCAGAAAACTACTTATTCTAACCTCGTCTACGTTTCGATCTGTTTATGCCTGATAAACCCTTTCAGTCCTAGTTGTTCAGGTAAATTCTCCCAACTAGATCCCATATTTATGGGAGAATTTTAGGCTTTGAAGGGTTAAACATTACATTTTTAAAGTGTTCCCGATAAAAGTTGTAGACAAATTACTCAATACCATGTAAATTCTGTTGATAAACTGGCAGTTTACACTCTGGGTGCCATACTAATCTAGTCAGACCACTGAGTTCTATATTCATGGCACCATAGCAATACCATCAGACCAGTGGCAGTTTACAGTCTGGGTGCCATACCAATGTATTCAGATCACTGAGCTCTATATTCATGGCACCATACCAATACTATCAGACCAGTGGCAGTTTACACTCTGGGTGCCATACTAATCTAGTCAGACCACTGAGTTCTATATTCATGGCACAATACCAATACTATCAAAC
>JANVCF010022789.1:0-14122 GCA_025388745.1 Hydrozoanthus gracilis
CTCCTTCTACTTTTGTAAAATCATGAAATCAGTAGTTAAAACTTGTTTTTAAATCCGTTCTCCAGTAAGTTCCTATTTCAGTTTGTCTGAATCTACAAAGCTGAAGATGCAAGCAGTTCAAGTATATTTAGTCTGTTTTTAGCCATACAGGTGTGCATGCTTTGAGAGATCCAAAATTGTCAATTAAAAAATATTTTTAATGATGTTCTATGATGTTCCTTTTACGTGCAAGTTTTTCCCTACAAGTTTGTTTTGGAAGCGATAATCGAATTTCCAAAGCACCTGATGTAAGGTATTTTCAAAACTACTTATAGAGTTCAGTGACAGAAAATTTTCATAGTTAAATTTGAGTTTAAAATATGCGTATCACGCCGGTGATCAATGTGGCACTGACGCAAAACTTCAGGGTCAATCGAAACGGGTTGACAGTTCACGTTAAATGGTCAACCTGTTGACCGTATTTAGATTACTTAAGTAGGATATTGCTTAAGAAATCCTTTAATTTTAGTGCAATATTTTCAAAGTCGGATTTGGACATTTACAATCGGGAGTGGAAATGTAGAGTAGAATGAAGAACAAAGAAAAACAAAGACCAGTGTGAGCCGTTTAGTAAATATGATAGATGACTAGAGTTTGCGACAGACAGGTATATATATTGACCCTTAACAACCTCACAAAAGTTGGTTGTTTTAGTCAAAAACTTGCAAAAGTTTGACCTTTCTAATCCTTTAGGACATTTCAGACGATACTCAATATAAGTACACTCCTTAAAAGTGCGAAACATCACGCATAAAATTTTTGTTAGAAAACATTTTGTCTAAAGCAATTTGACTAAGCTCCGTCGTTTAGTAAGTTCTAATCTTTAATAAGTCGTTCCTAATAACAAGACTAGACTGACAGATTTACTGTCTTGGAAAACACGGTCCAGACAAGACTTTGGAATGAATGAAACGTGACAGCACTGTTGGTTGAGCGGTAGACTGGGACCCAGTAGCAGGTGGCCGCATGTTCTGTGTTTGTTTTGGCACAAAATATTATTTTATGCCGCTTTAAGTTGTTGGAATACTTTGATGGATTATCGGTGTTACTAACAACTCCATCGCCGAAAGATAACTAGCAAAGACGTTTCCCAAATCCTAGTTGTTGGCATAATTTATGTGTTCCTTGCTGACACGCCGCGATTTTGTTTTTGCAATTTTCATCCTAAAAGCTCCTTTATAAGTTGCACGGTTTCTGTAGACAGAGAAGCTGTTTGCCGCTCCGAACAGCGCTTAGACCTCTGACTATTATAAGCAGCGAGATTAACAAAAAAAAAACTGGTTTGGTGCCGGAGATTTCTAGCTGCGGAAGGCGGCAAGCACAAGAGCACGCCGTTTAGAGCAGAATTCGATTGACTGTAAACAGAATTTTTTTTTTCAGTTGTTCATATTTTTAGATTTAAGGCATCTCCACCCTACTTTAATTATGAAGTTTGTTGTTTGTTTTATAATAAGAAAAAAGTTTGCATTTTTTCGGTTACAATCATTTGTGTCAACGTTAGCGACAATTTTCTTTTGGCAAGGAGTTTTAAACATCATGAAGTCAAAGCTTGTAACAATAGTCAATACCTTGTTCTGCATTAGTTTTACAAATCTTAAATCGATTCGATAAAAGCTACCGAAACATTTTACCCCAGCCGTCATAGTTTTCGGTATTTTCCCACTGTTACAAGTTCAGTTCCTGTTAGTAGTAACTGAACACAAGGACAATACCAAAAAGCAAATTTTGTATGTGAAATATATCTTTGGTTGTTCAAAGTCGGAACGCGTTTCTCTGTTGTCATATTTTCCGCTCAAAAAGTGATCTGATCTCACACTGACAAGTTATGCAGGAATTGCTTACGCCATCTCATCTGCTTGTTAACATGAAAATCATGCAGACATTCGTCAAATACAACAGATTGTTGAGGTTCTTAATAACACACGGCCATGGTATGGGGAAAGATCTTGAACTTGTAGTTCACACGCACCATTATTGATTTTGGTTATAGGATGTTTTTAGTATAGTTTGAATTAAGCGGCAATACCGAATCGCATCAATGTTGCTCAAGATCTCGAGTTCAACTTCAGAGTCTCAAATTTGAACTTTTTTTTTCATGCAATATTACTCAGTTGTGTTTAGATCTTGCCTTTAAAATAAGAACTCAAAGGCAAGCATTAGATAAGATTCGCTTTTTTTATAAGAATATAGTTTTTCGGACCGAGTCTGGATGTTCTTAGTTTTTCGGCTGACTTTTAGGCTGAAAACATTCTTATGAATATCTTTTTGCTTGGGGAATACCGGTGACATGGAATTTCCGTTTTAATATGACTGTTGCGTCGAATAGCATCAATGGGTTATCATAGTTTTGTGACATTTGGTAGTCCGCACCAAACCACACCATTCAGTCTTGAAGCAGACTCTTTAAACTCGTCCGACACTGTTGCAGAAAAGGACGAAGCGGTCACCGTTTGTACAAAATTTTGGCCTCAGCATTAATCTTAAAGTATTCTTAAAATTTGGCTAACTTCAGACTCAACATTCTAAAAAGTATGTTCTTGTAAATAAAGAGTATAAAAGAATACAATCAGATGTTATGACCCATCTAGGGTACAATATCTGCGTGCGTGTTCATCGATATATTTTTTTAGATTTGTACATGGGCGCGGCATATCGGCGAAGTGCTTCATGTAGCTGTAGTTAATTTCTTCATGTCTTTGACAATTGCGGCATAAAGTTGAAATCCTCTATGGCACAACTTTCAGATAACGTTCGTAAAACCAAATCCTTCCAAACTTGGAAAAAGAATCTATGTATTTAATACTAACATGATAAACCACAGTCTGCTGCATGATTTAATTTTAGTATCGCCGAAAACAGTGTCACGACCTTTCCGCAACTGCGGGTATGTACATACATCGGCAAATTGCCAAAGTTTTTTGTCCAGCATGCAGTCGAAGCCGCCTTATTTTTTTTTTTCACCAGCTTGTGCCCTTTTGTTCTTTTTCGTGCACAGAGCAGAATCGGAACACATATGAATCTTCAAATCTAAAGACTTTTATTAGACATGAACATTTGAAATATTGAGTTCTGCATAGTGCAAGTTGCTGTCATTTTATTGCTACATTAACAATTGAGATTATAGAGTTCATTAAAACACCTCTTTGAAAATTTGGGTCCTTGACTCAGTCTAAAAGTTAAGCAATCCGTTTTCCGGACATTTGCTTTTTGGAATTAATTACCACCTATACTGACCTAGTGTTTGTAAAAGTCTCTATTATTCAACCTAAACAAAAGGAGCTTGTAAAACACTCCCCTTTGCCCCTTTTGTTGCTAGCATACCACTAAATCTATAATCAACCATTGCCGGATGACTAGACTAAGATACGTAACTACTAGTGTGTGTAATGTAATGTAAGTTTTCTTTCCCCTGACGTTTTTAATTAAAGTTGATTTTAGTTATACCTTTTACTGAATAAGAGTCATTTAGATTTCTATATAGCTCAGTTCTGTATAACTTATTTCAATCAAAAGAAATATTTTTCTTTTCTTGTCACTGCTATTATAAACTCGTCAGACAGAGACATAAAAGCAGTTACTTAACGTATGACAGAGGCGTCCAGAGGTAATGTCGGATTAGAGCACGATTAACATTGAGAATTGCGTCCGGCTTTGGCGCGGAAGTGTGAGCAAGTCACCGGCACTATAGCTTATCCTGTGGTTTTTGCCGGCATGAAGAAAACGAGAGACACACTCAACAATGAAAACAGAACCGAAGAGGAAGGGATTGCGTGAGCTCCTCATTGACCTGGTCTGAAGTTTATACTAAAAACCACGGTATTAAATATTAGTTTGTGAGCGACGACAAGTCAATGTAAAAGGCTCGCTTTGTGGATATTAACCTGCATTTGAAAGCTTTATGGCTTTGATGAAATACTGCGTTTTGTAAACTTTCACTGCTGCTCTGTTTCTTCCTATACATTGATATTATTCTTACAACTTCCTTGGTTAATTGCTCCAAAGCGGATAAGCGGCAAAACACGAAACAAAGAGATTTGTCTCCCTAATGCCTTAGAGCCTCGTGGAGCTTGACTTTTGAACAACACATCAGAGTGAAAAAGAATCAGATCAATCACAGTTTTAGTCCTAAACGGATCTGGATTTTTTCTCCGAAGTCCACTTTAGCTTCAATTAAGCTGCGGCACGAGAAATGATAATCAGGTTTCCGGCTAACAAGTAGATTTTGGACACTTGCCTCAGCCGTGATATAAAGCGCTGTGCTAACTTCACGTGCGACAAAACTGAAAGGAAAGTCGTTCAAGGAAGGCCTGCTACCGTCGTTGTTTTGTGTCTTCAAATACGAGACACGTTGGTGAAGTCACATTCACTTTAGCTAAAGAAGTCTTGTTCACTTTCTCAAGAAAACGTCTGCCTTTTGAACGCGTCAAGCTGCAAAAGTCTCAGGTATTTTTCTATCAGTTGTTGAGGGAGAAACTGAACAGTCCATGACGTTGCGAATTGTGGGTTAAGATTTGTCACTAATTAAGCATTGACTAACAATATTCGAGGGCCAATTCAGTGCCTGCACGTGCATATAGAAATATTTTGGTCGAGAAATTGGGAAGCAATTAATTCCTATTTTCACTGATGGACTCTTTTTTTGAATTTTAGAAAATGTTAACGTTAGGTTGGTATATGTTTGTGTAATGCTTGCTTGCACTCTGCGAATTTCTTTTTAATTCCTATTTGAAAGGAATGCGCTCAGTTATTCGGCAATTTTTCTCATTTTAATGAACACAAAAACTTGCTGGGGGGTGTCTGTAGATACATACACATTATAATTAACAGAAGCTCGTAAGTTTTACTAACAGAGACGTTCTTCTTGTCTCGTGTCTTGCTCTTTTTTTTTATCCGCCAAAACATGACATTTTGCAGCGACGTACTTTAATAATTGCAACTTCTGCTACTTAATCAGTGTCTGCTGGGTTAAGTGCTGCATTCAAAACTGTTTTGCATGCCAGCTAAAGTTATTTTTAAAAAACAAACTTTTAGGTGAAATAAGTTTTGATTAGATAAGGTCTACTGCAGTGTTACTGTTAGCATATAATTTTAATATTTTTTTTTAGCATATTATGCCATATCATACATCATTGGTTTATCATGTTTGCTGAGACCTTTTATTGTTTAAAAACCAACCAACGTCATCTTAGAATAAGTCTGCAGTGGGATATATGTTATAGGAATCATAATTCAGACTGAAAACCCTAAACCCATACCCGGGGAACAAAACTATTTTTCCTTTACTTAAATACGTCGCAATTTTTGTTCATAGTTCGTATTCCAGTGGCTGAAAACATTTTATAACTGATTCACTGAAGAATTTGCTTGTCGACAAAGTAAGCGGTGTACGAACAAAAGCAGTTGGTTCGTGATCAGAGGCAAATGACGATATACACTTTTTTTTCAGTAAAATTTAATTTGCTCAGCTTCAAAATGTTCTTGATTTTGTTCTTATTAGTGGCATCGATTGCCGTTAGCTTCTCGCTGTGTAAAAGTTACCACGGGCAAGGTCTCAAGATTACTGAGTACATCACTGAACGGAACTGACTTTGTAGTAATTGAGCCCAACAAAAAATGAAAAGTATCTGAAACATTATACAGCCTTACAGTTACGCAAGTGTAAAGTATCAGTCATATGCATGACAGTAAACACAAAGACAGTGCAGTGTTTTTACTAGTTAGCTGTTTTCAATAAATTTCGGTTTCAGAGTCAGTTTGTTTTTAATTCGTTACTATTTTTGGGCGATTTTAGCTTCAGCGTTGTTATTAAGTTTGTCAGGCGTAAAAAGTCGAAACGTAAAACTTGATTGATTACAGGTATAAAGCATCGAATGGTTTTGGAGTAATCGTTGATCTTTAAAGTAAATGCCGTTACAAAGAACATTTTCCATGTTGACTGTTGCGAGAGACTTTTGAAACTGCAAATAAGCCAGCAAATATCAACATCTTGTTCTATATGTTTCTAGGCCTAGATTAGGTTCGTTCAAATATATTCTATATGTTCGTTCAAATATGTTCTATAGGCTGCCCCAAATAGTAGGTTTTTCCCAATTTTTAGACTATTCTTGAAAGTAATCAAATACTTTAAAGTTTCATTCTCGTAGTCATTTGCGTAATTAAAGCCTTGTACGTGTGAAAGTTTCAAAATCGAAAATCGAGGCTGAACGAAAAGACTCGGACTGCGTGGAACTCGGTTAAAACACATCTTCAATATTGACATACTGGAAAGAACTATTTACTTTTATAGTTATCTACCTACTTATCTATACGAAATCGAGATTGCTGGTACATTTGTTTCTTAAAAACAGGATGTGTATAGAAGCACACCTTGATCGCATATTTCGTCAGGCGAAACCAGAAACTCGGTATCTTCTCAAGTGGAAAATTCGAGTTGCGGATCTTCTAAAACCAGTTATCTGCGTCGAGTATCTTAAATGATCTGTCTTATCACACTAGAATCCGTAGTTTTCCGCACCATACTTATAAAGCCGTGACAGCTGAGAGGGTGGGAGAGAGATCAAGGTCGAGAGATGGCAAATCGCAGTAACACAAGGAATTAGCAACTGAGGAAGGAGTAGTTCACCACACAGCCGCTTTTTGATTGGCCGAGCGAAGACTGGCGACTGAACGCAGGTTGCGCTAATTTGAAAAAAGGGTATTTTTATTCATAGTATCGGTTTCTAAGTTGTTACAAAGAGGCATAACAAGCTATTTACTAAACAGAAATACAGTAGAAATTGAAATAACAAAACGAAACAGTTTTTTTTGTGTTCTTGCAGCAGGAAGTGAGAAACGCTATTTCATGCAGAGAGCTGTAAAATGTCGAGTAAGCGTAAAAATAAAGAGCTCCCAGCAGAACTAGAGGGAACCAATCAACGTTTAAAAACGTATCGTACGACCCAAGGAAGCCAATCAAGGGAAAAAAAGCTCAGCTAATGCGATCGCAATGATACTTCTTACGCTTGTCCTTGTTACACAATGACCATGACAGCAGAACCGGCATGCATGGACCCCTGATATGCATTCTTGATTACCTTTTTCTGCTCATCTGTTTTGTTTGATTTTACACTTCTTTTTCTACCGTCCATGACTGGTCACCTACACGCAATTCGCGTTGACGATTTCTTGTAATTCGAAAGTTGTAAAGAGCAAACAAAAACATATATGTATATATAACTCAGTACTACATGGTAAAATAGAACTGATGACGTGATGTGCAAGTATTTGCCAATATTGATCAATACTTTAAAACATCTCATTTATATAAATATGCACCAGCTGTAACTAAGCCCCCAGAAGATTATTTTACTTGTTCGATCATATAAATTTAGAAACAAAAGTTATTTCTGATGGGGGCTTTTCCGGTTTCTCTTAGCTTTACAAAAGGATAATTGTAATAAGACGTTAAATAACTAGTTCTGTATACAGCTCTTATTGATAGTTGTGCTTGAAATAGCAACCTTTAGTATTTTTAAGTCTCTTTTCAAATATAATGTAGACGAAATTTGCATGCCGGCACATTAGCAAAATACAGATTTTGAGTCGGTTGCCAAAATTAAAGGTTTCAATGGGAAGAATGTTATATCAAATGAAACATTTTACGTTTTCGTATAATTCAACACGTAAGCAGGGGAACGGGATAACCACATTTGCCTGACTTGTGTTAGGTCTTCATGATCACAGTTCTTTTCTTCCGGGCCACCGAATAGTTTTCCTGAAACATATCTCTTTTTATTTCATTTTTTTTTTGTATTAAGAAACACAAATTTTAAACATTTAAATATGCGAGCTTCAGCACTTGGTCCAAATCTACTGGGCCCAACTATTTAAAGACGATTAACCATAATCCAGGGTTTATTACCATGACAACCAACATGGAATATTGATAATCAACCTTTGAGCAACTCGGCCCTTCGATCTAGCTACAGAACTTTATGAAAAGGTTAAGCTTCTGAGGTGAATGGGTATGTTTTTTTTTCACGGCATGCATATCAATCTTTCAAGCACAATTGAATACCATTACAATATCACTAGCAGCTATAGTTCTATATATTATCCCCTATTGAAATAAGACCTGTCTCATGACAAAAAAGGTTCGTTTACACTATATAAGCGAGCAAAATCTATAAATATATGACCTTTAGAACAAAGTCACTACGTAATATTTCATAAACGAGGGCGAGTTCTCAACACGAGGAAACTGATGAAAGCACGAGACATCCAATTGGTTAACTACCTCATGCAGTTTGAGAAATATGGAGACAAAACCTTTGAAGGATGATTAAGACTGAGTCATTGAATGTTACACGGAGCTAGAAAAACTGATGTAATGTGAAAATGAGAATAGTCAAATGTGAGAATGATAAAGCTTTTTGGAGTGGATTGACCGAAAGATTAATTATATACTACATTATATTATACATATATATACAATGTACTTATAATTGAATATTTCATGTGTAATCGCAAACTCAAATAGCATGTTGCTTGTCAATCGCAGATATTTAATCAAAGCTATCGAGCGGTGAGTGAAACCTTTTAGTAAGACGCATCATGCAACTTCAAGAACTGATTGGTGGTTCCAATCAAAATCTGTACTCGCCGTTGAGAAAGTAATCCATGTTCATTAGAGTATTTATTTTTTTCTAAATTTCGAAAACACAGGTAAGTTTGTTTCTCACTTACTCCTTTGTATAGCTGACTGCCATGGACGGCCGTAAAGATATTCTGAGAGGACTATCATAGATATCCATTTCAAGCCGACAAATGTAATGAATATACAATAAGAAAATACTGGAATCAAAGCCACAAAGGAGCTGACTTTGTTTGCTTATAACTCAGTCTGTTTTGCTTTGTCTCAATTTTGTTTAACATCCTGTTTGATATGCTCTGTTATGTTCTAGTTGTTTCCCTTTTGCAAAGTCAACCATAATCTTTGGTAGAGGTATGTAAGCCACCCGTACTTATAACAGTGTACGTACAATGTTCGAAAATGGTTTTTGAATTAAACCGAAATACTATACACGGATAATTTGTATTCTTTCTGAGTTGTTTACTAAAATATTTGGTACACTTCCAAAATGTTTTTCGGAGTAGTTTTCTTATTATATTTCAGTACCATAGATGCTTGGGAACGTTAAAGAGAGACTGGTAAATTATAAAAAGTTTCACTCGGAGCATAACATGCATGTGCAGCTAGGTGAAAGCATTCTGTTTTTTTGTTCAAACCATGTGTAAACGATTTGATACAATGCTGATTTCTCACTTAGAGCATAGCATAAAAAGTAAAAACTCTCAAAATCTACACACAAATCCCACAATGGAGAAACAAAGCGTTATTAAATCAAACACGGCAGATGCCCTAAATTTTGCAAAGTTCCTGCTCATTCAACGACTCCACTCTAAACAAACACCCAACCAGCTGAAAGCGCAAGGAATTTTAACCTTTTCTGAAAAAACCTTACTGTGAATTGAAATAAGTCAGGTTGCTGTTTTAATTGACTCAATTCTAATCGCGTTACAAACTATTCTATAATGACTAACTATATGAAGTGTAGAAGCTTCAAGAGGTTAAAAGTTGATACTGACGCAACTAAAAAGGCACCTTTGAATCGCCTACTGTTTACCTAGTTAAATAAGGAAAATATTTAAAGATTACTTAAAAAATAAGTGGTTAAATTCTGGTGCCAAATGGCGCGCAGATTGCAGAGAGATAAACGACGGCAAAGCTGTTAATTTTGTTATTTATCGCCGTGGGCCATTCTTAAATGTTTCGCTTAGCGACGATGAAAGACTGTGCTAGGCATGGGTGGGATTTTAAAGCTGCTCCTAGGAGGAAGTCTGTGCATACAGTTTACATAAACTTTTTGAGCTTTATTCTTCGCATACTTGACTCGGTCTTTCGTGGTGCGCCGAGTTAGCTGAAAGGTACAATTAATAGTTGAGTGCACGAACAAGCAGACGTAAAAAAAGTTAATGACATGGAAAATAGCTAGACTGTCAGCTGTTTTCTCATCAACTTAAGAGATCAATTTTTTCACAGAGGCGGGAGGGATTTAAGTTATATCTCCGTTCTAGAAAATCAACTAACTGCCTTAATAATATATTCTGTATCACACATAATACTTGTTACTAAATTTGTCTAGACTTGCGTGTTTCATTTTGACGGGCCGGCATCAGCCATTGCATTTATTAAGTAAGCCACGAAATAACGTGAACAGTACGTACTTAAGCTGTAACCTTTGCTTAGATTCAGCTTCTTCCGTAAATTTTCGAACTAAAAACGTGGCAGTGTTCCTATAGGCTACAAAACGCAGTTATTGTTGCATAAAAACATACGAAAGTGTTAAGCATTGCAATTTTATCAAGGCTGGACAATTTGTATTAATTGATGATTAATTGAGTATCACACCTTATCTATCTCTCAAGCTCGCCGACTGTCGCAGGGTTATCTTCACGGAACATAACTTTAAAGGAGTTTGTATTGGTCCTGTACGTGCAAAGTATAACTCGCGCGTTTTGTGTTACAAGCCTCAATCCAGAAAACAGAACCCAAAACCTTGGAATAAGATACACTGACGAGCCAAAGCTTGACCGACTGACGCCAGTGAAGACACATTTGCAGACTGAAATCCTGTTAAAATAGGAAATGGACTAAACAGGTATTTGGCAGATTTGAGTGACGAGGGACTTTACGCACAGTGAATAATCGGAAGCGGGAGAAGTTTACTGGTTCATAATCTTATTTAGCTTCTTACAAGATAGTATTGACTCAAATACTTCATCATGGAGCGAGGCATTTACCAACGTACAATGCTGGCTGTCGTTATTTTATTTATAGTTATAGATATTTGCCAGCCTTGCATTAAGGTACTTGATGGCTGGAAGCAAAAGACGGCTGGTGAACGCGCAAAACTCGCGCGAGTGGTATTCCGTGGAAAGGTTGTGCAACGCTATGCCTCACAACGTATAGGCGGCAAAACCGAGGCGTACGCGGCAGATTTTAAAATACTAAGACTCCTTAAAGGACGGCATTTAGTCGAAGAGGTATTTGATAAGTACGGCCGTTCTCCTTACGTGAATGTCTACGGCTTCGGAGAGGAGCGAATGTGCTTGTCTGAAGTTTATCCTGACGAAACATACTTGGTGTTCATGGTGTACCATAGCAAAACACGTCTACTTGTTGCAAGATACGACGACTACTTTGGGGCAACGGCTCCGGCCACAGAGGAGAACGAAAGCGAAGTACTGGCAGCTCTTGGTGAGTCATAGATTTAGTTGTGATCTATGAAGTAGAAACGTAAACCTCACTTCACCTTAATGCGTTTAAAACCAAAATATTTGTACACAGCTTTTATTGGTGCAGATTTATCTTTTATAGATAAAAAGTTGTTTCGGATTTATCTTTTTATAAGTTAACTAGTTAAAATGTTACTTGAAGAATAAAAAAACGTTGGAAGTTTAAGCAATAGCCGGCAAAATACCGAGTCTAAAGATCACCCGTTTACTAAGTTCTCTTAAACATTTGAGTTCGCGTGAGGTTCTTCTATGGCCAATTTTATCGTACAAGACGATCAGAAAAGTGTCCAAATTTTCATCATTTGTGTTATCACGTATTTGATACGGGACCGTGAAAAAGGAGATATAACTATTACATACTACCGCCCAAGGCTCGGTTTCCTGTACGAATGCTGTTTGAAATTGTTTAGTAGAAACGAATAATTTTTCTCCTTAGGAATTGACGTAAAAGGGGTGAAAAGGGTAACTATTTTAGAACTTAATTGATGTTGTCATCTTTAAGCGTTAATTCTCCACCCGACTTTCCCCTCTTGACCGGTACTTACGCTCCCACACTAGCTAACTCAGCTGAATACAATGTTTCTCGCCTGTCATTGGAACATTTTGAGGTTTTCCGCTGCGCTTGACACAACCGACTGTCATTCGATAATTGCCCGTAATCTGCGCGGAGAGATAAAAGCAGTGACAACAGCTGTTTACGAGTAAAATCTAACTTTTAGTTGTGCTGATGTCTTTTTTGTAAGATGTTTAGTATACTAACAATACACCTTAGTGGTATTTTCTAGTCTTTCACATATGTCCTCTCATTACCAAAGACAAAGTAACAAGGTTTTTGAATTCCAGTTGTACTGCTAATTTGGTTTACAATCTTTAACTCTGAAAAGAGTTTCTAAGCAAGCAAGGTATTATGATATTTTGTGGCGGAATTCGGCATACGACACTCATTTATAAGATTAACAATTTTGAAGTCAAATACAGTTTGAAGTTGTCGCCAAAAAGGTGTTAAAGCAAGAACGTGCGAAACACCGTCTCTCTTTATCTACAAAAATAGTTTCACACTCAATCAATCATGAGCTTTTTGCCTCCCTCTTTTCCATCAAGTACAGGCTCACACTGCGTTCGAATTGCTTGGAAGTCGATTTGCGTCCCGTAGCGCGCGCGTGTAATAATCTCCTTCAGGCAGTCGTCATTTTGTAACCTAAGTAATCAATTAATCCCTTGAAAGAATTCTTTGCAATCTGGGGAACAGACGACAAAATGAGCGATGGGTTTGTTTGTTTTCGTGTCAAACTACTTTAAATCCATTTATAAACTATTAGAATGTGGCACAGCCCTTTGACGTATTTTGTCTTGCGGTTTCTTAAGTCTCCATGATATTTTTAAACAAGGCTTGGAAGAGGGATGGTAATAGTCCCAAAATATATTAAAACTGGATCCAACGATTATGTTGCTACTCACAGACTGATTTGTTCACAAAATACATCAGTTTTAAAAAAATGGACCAGTTATCTTGCTATTCGCAGTTGTTTTTTTTTCCTAAAACACATATTACAATTTCCAGGTCTTAAAGTACATAAAAACACGCTGTGTAGTAACACAACAAAGTACACTGAAAACGGATAATATAAGAACTAGGTCCCGGATTAGATATCTTGCTGCTCACAGATACTTGTTCACAAATCATAGAATCTATAAAACTTGATCAATTATCTTGTTACACACAGATACTTTTCTAAAATACATGTTACAAAAGGACAAAAAACGACTGATGCTGTGCAGTAACACAACAAAACAGCTCTTCCTTACCTTTTTCGTTGTTTTCTTTACTTACCAAGACTAGTACCAGTTCTAGTAGTTACTGGAATATCATCTGTTTTGTAAAACAAATTACCAATCTCGATCTAAATAAACACAAAACATTTATGAGAAGAATGTGTTCAGGAAAATGTACTGCAACTTTAGCTATAACCATGTGTCACTATTTTTTTCTTCGTCTCAGGCTGGAAACCGTGGTCCTCCTGGACAAAGTGCTCCAAGAAGTGCAGCAACGGCGCGCAATCCCGAACAAGGAAATGCAGTAACACAACCTGTGAGGGGGAGAGTAAGGAAACAAGAAACTGCAATATGTTCGACTGTTACGGTGCGTGCAATGAATATTTCGAGCAGAAAATAAATAATAGTTTTGTGGCAACGTGCTTTTGATTTTCTTTATTTCTAAGTAAAGGTTTTTTACATTAGGGGGAAAACCAATCAGCCCCGCTTCGGTTTCGGCCGCAGTTTCAGTTTACCAAAAGGCCAACATCAAATTTAGCCTCAGCCAAGCGGGACGGTCCTTACTCCACAACAGCAGAGTCAAAAAGCTGCTATTTTACAATTCGTGCTTTCCTTTATCATTTGCAAACAAAGAACTTACCACAAAATTTCACCACGTGCTCCGACAAAAGATTTAAAGAACAATACGTTTTGCAACGTTAACGCGACAGTTTACCTGAACTCGGTAAAAGGGCTTTAGGAGAATTGCAAAGTTACTCTAAAAAGATCGTTTGGAGTGGTACGGAGATCCACTGAAAATGTTATGATATGTAACGCAATCGGTTCTGTTACAAAGTACACTGCTGATTGCTAAGTCCTTCTCGCTTTTGCGTGCCGTTGATTACCCCTATGGTTGATACTACTACTACTACCACTACTACTACTACTACTACTACTACTACTACTACTACTACTACTACTACTACTACTACTA
>JANVCF010022900.1:0-14121 GCA_025388745.1 Hydrozoanthus gracilis
GTTTCCATGGGTACGTGAATACGGGGTGCTGTTTAGTATGTACAGCTATATTAGAAAAGGTTGTCGTAAGGCCTACGTTACGGATTACATAAGATTCGTACTTGAATGACTAGCCCTGTTGTTCGAGATAAGTGGTTACTCGACAAATGACCGACATTCTGTAACATGGAAATTGGTCGGTGCTCGGTCCAAACAATAGGTTTATATGACTCGACAATATCTTTTCGGCTAACAATGACATAAACATGAGGCGTGGTTTTCTCATCAAGAGATAACTCCTTGTGTAACTGCAGCCGTAGATGCGGCTAACAATGACATAAACATGAGGCGTGGTTTTCTCATCAAGAGATAACTCCTTGTGTAACTGCAGCCGTAGATGCGGCTAACAATGACATAAACATGAGGCGTGGTTTTCTCATCAAGAGATAACTCCTTGTGTAACTGCAGCCGTAGATGCGGCTAACAATAACATAAACACATGAGGCATTGTTTTCTCATCAAGCAGTGAGAAAAATTCTCGGGAGTCTTTGTGCGACTAAGTCTTGTGGTTACAAGTTACAGTGGGAGAAAATCTCGGGAAAATTCGTGCGGTCTTACATGACGTACCAACCTAAATCGACTATCCATCAAAACGATAGCATTATAGCTATCGTCGCGCATGCGCAGTAGGTACAAAAACCGTGTTGCAACCTTTCCTTAGAAAAGATATTACTGCTTGAATTTTGACTTAACCCAGGGTTACAGCTAACTAGCCTTTGAACAGCCCAGCCCTTCTCTTCTTAAAATAAAAGCTAGGAAGAAGGTTTACTTAAAATGGATTGCTAAAAGCCTATAAATTTCCTTACATCCAAGTTTATATTTAGAACTTTGTTCAAAGTAAAACTGAACCGCATTAAACTCCTCGGTCGTGATACTCAAGCATTAAACATTAAATGACGAACTCAATAATTTAGAATAATCATAATAAACCATAATAAAGTTGTTTGATAAACGCTTAAGATGCATAATGGAGGCAACATTTTCGCCAAACATGTAGTGTAACTCGAATCTGCCCCATTCATGCATGCAACAGCGATTTATGCCGAGGTGATACGTGAAACTACTTGGACACACATTCACACCCAGAAATACATCAGTTTTGCGCGACAAGTTGACGGCTGAGATGTTGCTTGCATTATGAAGTTGAACTTTGTATTTTGTATGTTGAAACATAAAAAAAGTTTAAACAGCTCGCTTAACTTTTGAACCTAAACTCTTTCGGCGTCAATTTAAAGGCAAAAAAATCGACGACGTGGAAAGGCGCCATTAGGGACTTAGGAATGCACCGTACTGGTGATGTACGCGTCATTGTCTTCAAAATTACAACGTGAAAGTGTTGATTTTGGAGTTCTTAACGATAAACAGAAACTTTTCTCAATTTTCTTTTTTATGAGGGAAGTTTTTCTCATTTTCTCTTCACAAAGTGTTTGGGAAAAAAGAGGCCAGGGAAAAACGAACGAGACATGTGTTTTCTGCCTTAAGTCGGCGTCGTTGCATTTCGAAAGATAAATGGAGCCGAAAGAGTTAAATGACTTCAAATACAAACATTTAAACAAAGTTTTAAAATGAAATCGTTAAGATATCATTGAAATCGCTAAAAATACTTATTAAAAATTGCTGGCTTGTGATTTTACGGTTTTCGACTAAAATAAAAAAAATCTTTTTAAAAAGTTCTTATGTTTTCTAGTAAGTTTTTTAAAGTTTTAATCACAAACCAGCCTAACAATTTTACTAAATAAAAGTCGTAAAGAAATTTTTGAGCTATCGTGGACAACATCTGAAGTTTTAAAACATTACGAAGTCAGTAATTGATGAAACTGTCAACTATTCAGTAATTATTGTAATTTTGAATATAGTCGTTGTCGCTTCTGGGAATAATTGAGACATACACAGCCGCATTAAGTGTTTCTTGTTGCTTCAGTTGAAATTTTGAATTTGTCTAGACTAAGTTATCGGACTGTTTCAAGAGATAAGTCCGTAAGATATTCAATCTTTTATATTGTTTCGCGAATGGATCATTTTGTCGCTATAAATCTGTGATCATGCACGCAACCTTACATTAGGGAAAAAACTACTGTCCAAAGTATAAAGAAATAAAGATATTTTGTAAACATGGTATAAAAAACGTGCCTTACACAAACCTGCAAATAAAACACACGTTATTGAATTCTGTGTTTTCAAAAGAGGACTGCAGTTGAGCTGTGTTTTCGTCATTCTTGAAAACTTGAGCCATTGGTAATTATTATAAACAATATATATTTTTAGTCATTCTCGAAAAAAATGTATTTGACGCCCCCCATGAAACCTGGGTCACTTCGTTGTCATACACGTCATTAGAAAGCATTACGTTTGGCTCAATTTGTAACTTTCTAGCACGTTGTTCGGTGTGAAAAGAAGCTCATAATTTTAGTTTTGTTTTTGTTCAGTGACTGATAGTTGCCAGCGCTGAACTTGCTGGAATTGGTAGCTTTTAATTTGTTCCCCGAGGCAAGGTCACCGGCCTGCTAAAGATCCTTTGTCTGTTCATCACATGGTTTTAAATTAGGCTTTGCAAGCTGGATTGGTTAAGCGAGTGGATTCAATTCTCTTTTATTTCAGTCACTGGGAAAAAAACACTTTTCATTACATTCTTATAGTTATGGAGTCAGAATCAAATTGAATGCTAGGTAAATGAAGCTAGCGTTTATCTTCATTTGGACCGAATCGCTTTACTATTCAGCGTCTGTTTTTAACATTTGAGAACGTTGATTAAATAAAACATCGTGTCATTGTTCAGTGATACGGGGCAAGAGAGCTGTTTTGCCGTAAACAACCCGACCCTCCCGACCCATAATGCGATATCTTACGTATCGTTAGAGTGAGGCTTGTCCAAAGCCATTCTTCAATGGCGGTATCACTGGCATTATGGACGAGAACGTTTTTAAATTCATCATGCAAGTATTTAATTCTTAACTTAGCCAAGGAAGTAAGAGATAGCCAGAATTCTCAAAGTTATTTCCATTCAAGAAAAAAAGCGTTTAGATTGATTTACTCGTGTATTGTCTAACAACGGATTCTCACCGAAAAAAATCTCATTAACATGCATTTCATAACAACTAATTTAAATAAAATACTTTGGCCTATGGCACAGCACTTAACTTCATTAACAAGACTAAAATGCTAAAGTAGAATATTGATCGTAATTTAGTTATATTTAGGATGTTAAAGGTATTTAAACATTAAAGCGTTTCTAACCACTGATTAAACTGTGAGTTTGGTTAAATCATTTTCGAAAACTTTTATTTTTAAAGCCGTTTCGATAGAATGTATTTACCGCCCCCACGCGAACGTCGGTCACTTTGTTGCCATACTACGTCATCAAAAGGCACACAACTGTTATACGTTGTTCGGTGTGAAAAGAGTCTCAAAAATTTCAGTTTTATTTGTTCAGTGACTATTAGTGAATAGTCAACGCTGACTTGCTGGAATTTGTAACTTAATTCGAGATAAACAGGAAATTTGGCCCTGAGGGAGGCAAGGTCACCGACTTGTTTAAAAATCCTTTGACTGCTTATCACATGGTTTTAAATTAGGCTTTGAAAGCTTGGATGTTCATACAAATAGCTCGAAATTCCTTTTGTTTCAGTCGCGAAAAACCAATAAATTATATTCTTAGCCATGGAATAAGTATCAAACTGACTGCTACGTTAACCAAGCGTTCTGTTTAACTTGGAATCACTTTGTTATTTATCTGTATTTAACATTTGAAAACGTTGATTAAGCAATACATCGTGCAATTGTTCTCGCCTTTTAGTGATACGGGTCGAGAGAAAGAGCTGTTTTGCTGTAAGAAACCCGTCCCTCCCGACCCATATCGCAATATCTTTCGTGTTGTTCCTCAAAACGAGGCGTGGTATGATTGGCATCAATTGGCGAGAAAGGCGTTTGAAGTGACCGCAAAATTATCGAGTTCATACAAAACATATTCTGTTTGATATTTTTAGATTTATGTTGAGTTATGTTAGCGATGAGGCAGCGATTAACTTGGTTAATTTGACTAAAATATTTTGAAATACCTAAACAGAACGATAATGTCATTTAGATTCGAAATGATAAAAGTTCAAAACACTAAAACATTCCAAACCGCTGATCAACGGTGTGAATATTTGACAAGAAATTAAACACGAGACGGCTTGACCTGATTTAATCACTTCCGGAAAACTTTTAAAACCTTTTTAAAATTCTTAACCATTTCGAAAGAATGCATTTACTGGCCCCAAGCAAACGTTTATAATTTGTTGTCATGCCACGTCATCAAGAAGCATTTATGTTTTGTGTATGACTTTTTTAAATTTAAAACTTACGTTGTTCGGTGTGAAAAGGCTCAAAATTTCGGTCTTATTTGTTCAATGAATAGTCGCCAGCGCTTACCGGGCTGGAAGTTGGTTCTTTAAGATAAACAGGAAATTTGTACCCCGAGGCAAGGTCACCGTATCACATGGTTTTAAATTAGGCTTTGCAAGCTTGGTTGGTTTAGTCTCTTTTGTTTCAGCCGCGAACAATTACAGGCGTAGCCATGGAATCAGAATCAAACTGATTGCTTAGTAAATCAACGTTCTGTTTCATTTGGAATCACTTTGTTATTTGTCTGTGTTAACATTTGAAAACGTTGTCATCATCACTGATAAAGCAATTAAAAATCTCTCACTGGATAAAAGTTTGAACGTTCATCGTTCAGTGATACGGGCCGGGAGAGAGCTGTTTTGCCGTAAACAACCCGTCCCTCCCGACCCATATTTCATTAGCTTTCGTATTATTACAGTGAGGCTTGTCTAAACTCATTTCAAAACCGAGGTTCGGTTAGACGAGAAAGGCGTTTAAATTCGCCGTAAATTTATCAAGTTTTTTGTTTCATGAGCTTAAGCCACGGGAACAAGAAATATATTCTGTTTAGATATTTCATTTCGTTAGCATTTAGATTTATGTTGAGTTTAATATGCTGGTGTGCATGACCAGGCTTTTCGAAGTCGCTTTGAAAAATCATGGGTCAGCAATTTTTAAAAGACCTAGTTAAAAGGACTAATATGTTAAACTACAATCGTAATTTCAGTTCTAAAGATTCAGGATGGTAAAAACATAAACACTAAATCAATTATACTATACTATACGAATACTCTGCGTTTCTGTAATTACTGTACGAGCAACTATAATTGTAATTATACCATCAGTATGCAATTGTAATTATACTATACTATACGAGTAATCTGCGTCTTGTAATTTTACTATACGAGCAATTATGTAATTATACTATGTTATAAGAGTATTGTAATCATTCTATATGCTATACGAGTACTCCATGGGTTTTTGTTATTATCTCAAACCTCTCGTTTCCGACTATGATTTTGATAGCCACGTTTTTTGTTGCTTTACGTTTATTTTTCGTGTTTTCATACTGTTTTTGTGTTTTACTCGTAATAGTTTTCTTTAAGATCGGAACAATTGTTGAACAAATAAATTTAATCTTGAACCGTTTTTTTTTTCTCTCTCTCTCTCTTCAGCATCTCTTTCCGTGCTTGACGAACTTACCGCTGACCAAACCCAGACGAACTCTGGTTACACCCCAATCCGGAAGCGTTCTTCGGCGGGAACACAGAACCGTTTGCGTGGCTTTGCTCGGTCATTGAGTTCATTCCATGCAGTGTCGCCGGGCCAACACCTAGCACCAGGCCATAACGCGCCTGACAAAGCAAGAAGTAAGTCACTCGAGGTAATAAGTCTGCACCAAGATGGACGAGACGAGAGTTTGGGTCGTGAGGCACTTCTAGTCCCAGAAACAAACAACAACAGAATCTCAGATAGAGCAGCAGAAACAGTAAAAACGAAATCACCTTCTTCTCGAGCAATTAGAGAACAGGTAGCGGAAAAGAAAAAAGAGCAATTTCAAGACGGAAGAGAATTGGATAAAGTTGAGAGTAACAATGACCTCTTGTATCATAAAGAGAACTCACAAGATCCCCAGGCAATGAAGAACTTGAGCAATTTAAAGAATGTTCCAATTTTGGCGGAGGAAAAAGATCTTAAATTGATAAAGACATCGGAGGACAAACCCATCAGTAACGCAGAGATAAAGCTGAAAGAAACTCAAGACTCTAGAGAAAATTTGGATGAGAAAACGGAAGTGGTAAAACTTCCTGAAGCTTCTGACGAACCAAAAAACAGAAACGAATTGCCTTCAAACACCGACCATTCGTCTGTGGCGCAGATCTCGAAAAACGGTCGTTTACCCGTTCTTGAAAAAACCTTAACTAACGAAGGTGGAATTAAATCAGATTCAGGCTATGATGACAATAAAAAACACATGAACATTGGCCACGAAGAAGAAGCTCAAGAAAAAGACAAATCAAAAACCCAGGACAAAAAAGATACGTCTTCAACTCAACAATTAGAAAAAGAGTTACAAGTAAATTCTGTCGACCAATCAGATGTGAAAGCCGAACCACATGACATTGGGGTTCCAAATGGTGACTCTCAGCTTCATCGAGAAAAAACCCTCGAGCCGACTTTGCAGCAAACACAGACATCTCTTAAAAGTGAACCATTCGAAGAAAAGACTGATCAAGAAAGGAAGCAGACATTGAAAAAGGAGACCTCGTGCTCAGAGAAGGGACGTGCCGGATTTGATAGTAATTCAACACAAGAAAGCCGATCTAATGGCACAAATAAACCCATTCAGCCCGCTGGTCCACCCATAGCACCGATATTACCCACCGCACATTCTGAAGGGGACCAGAAAAGTATTGAGGCACAGATTACAACTTCTCCCAAAACATTAACTGGCGCTAACCACGGTGCTGAAGCCCCTGGAGAGGCCAAGAGACCATCCCAAATATTTTCTGAATCGTGTTCTCCGGAGATTTCTGTTGAACACGAACCTGCTCGATCGCAAGGGGACAAGGCAACGGCCAAAGTAAAGCGCCATCGCTCGTTCGCGGGATTCAGTAAAGGTTTTCAAAGGTTGTTTTCGAGGAAGGGAAAGCAAAAGAAAAAAGAACCTACAAATCTTGAATGTGAGAATCTGGAGAAAGAGAAGGACAAACTTGAAATTATGACAACAAAAGATACGAAAACGAAAATAGGGAAGAAAGGTTCAAGAAAAAAGAGCAAAACAGAATAGTTTTCTAGAAGAAACTTCAGAAAGCTCTGAGCTTTGTTAAACAAGTTTCGAAGACAGTTTTTATATTTTTAAATGCTCATCAGCTAGTTTTTTTTTTTGACATTGCAACTAAAATAGTTAAATTTTTATTCCTCCCTTTTCGAGAATTTGTGTGGTAGTTAAAGGGCTGGAAGTTTTGGACAAAGTCAATTTGTAAAACCTGTAGCTCTTCTTTTTTGCCGTAGTCCAATGAAATAAAATAGACCTATGAAATATAAAGAACATTTTTCCTATTGCTAAAACATTGCGTAGATATTTTAAAAATTGTGGTGTGAAAAATGGTTTCTTCATCCACCTCATACGTACAGATTCTGGCAGATAGAATAGAATAGAAAGAGTAAATTAGCATAATTTCGATTAGTCTAAATGTGGCTAGTTGCCTTTTAGTCCTGTTCAAATTGACTTTATACGGTTTCAAAATGTTTTAAAGAACTAAAATGTGTAATTATCACATGTAATAAAACGCAAAAAAAAACTTAGCCACATGTTACGACATATAATAAACTTAACTGGCAAATTGGTACAGCTTTGTATATAAATATATATAGGTATTGATGAAAGACCAGGGTCACGTGTTTTGGGTTACCAAGATTTTATTTCCCTTCCATTTTCGACCAACACCTTAGGTCTAATATTATAAATTTCCAATAACAAAAGAATCAGACAGGGACGGTTATTATAATATAGAAGCCTGGATCAGAGTTTCGCACTACTTCCCAGCCTTCCTTGGTTGTCTACGTCGATGTTTGAAATATGACAATGTTTTGAATAAAAAATGACGAAAACAAGTCCAGCAGAAGATCTTGAGGAGACCATTTTATCTGTCCGGTAGCTTAGTTTATCAAAACGAGAGAAATAGGGTGCCGAAAAGTGCTAAGGTTTCAGAAAAACTTGTAAGCTTAATCTAGTGCCAGTACGCGCTTGGAAATCCCACTTATTTTGATCATTGAAAATGGACACCAAACTATGATAAGGAGACATTCGAAAACACAATTTACTAGCAAGAACGAGCGTTGGTGAATAATTCCTAGTTAAATTATGGCGGCGCAGTGGCCGAGCGGTCAGCGTGCATGAGACGCGTAGTCAATCCTTAGAGGCCCCTGTCAGACCAGTGTCAGTTGTGTCCTTGAACAAAAACCTCGTGCTTAGGCTCTTTTCCCCCGGGTGAAAGAGCCCGGGTCCGAGGTGCTTAAAGAAGACACTTTACCCGACTTGTTCCAGTCGACTCAGCTATATAGATGAGTACCAGTTCTGCTGGGAGCTAACCTGCGATAGATTAGTGTTCTTTCCAGGGGAAGTTAAAGATTCTCATCCACTTAACAATATGGAAACGGAGATAAGCGCCGGCCAAATGAGCAACTTAGGATCTATGCCGGTCTAAAAATTTAAGTTTTGCGTTAAGAGGTAGTTTTCGAAACACACCTCAGTTTTAAACTGTTTGAAAATATTTTAGTTGACACCCAAAAGGTTGAACTAAGTTTCGAAAATTTTATGATAGATTTTCAGCTTGTATACAGTCGGTTTCATTTTCAGTAATAGCAACTATACCTGCAGACCGCGTTCAAATAATATTTTCAATCTCGCTCCATTTCAATTCAATTTTATTAAGAAATACTTACAAGAATTCCTTGTAAACCGTTAATACAATTATTCATTTGTTTAATTCTTTTTACTTACAACTTTTATTGAACTGTGAATGTCACAAAATAGCAGAACGCCTCGCCGAAACGAATGTTAACTGAATGGCAAAGACTGGAGTGCATAAAAAACTATACTCCATTTTTTGTATTACGTAAATGTTTGCTCAAACTGTTCTTTTTTTTTTTTGTTCTTCGTCCCCAATGTAAAAATTGGAATGCCATGGCGGTGCGCGTGCGTTCAATGAAATACAATCTTTTGGCGGGAAACTCACTCCCATATATTGTTAGACCTGCGCGCAGGCAACACGTACGGATAGTGCGATTTTTTAACTGACCAATTTTTCTCAACAAGTTTAATTCCAGTCTAAGCTTGTTCTTAATTTATTCTTACTTTTTGGCCAACTTCAGCCTCGGTGTTCTTATCGTTCTTAACGAAAGTGTAGAACTGAACTGATATAAAATAGAAATGTGACAAAAGAATGGTTAAACCTTTTCAGAGCTGTTTTAGTTATTGACCAATGGGCTGCTACTTGTATACCAACTCATAGAGTTAATGCTCGTCTCGTCCTCTTTTAATAAAGAAACTTTTGCCTTATAATTAAAATATCTCTTGCCTAAAGAAACCTCTGTTTTTTGGTGGTAAACCTCTTGTCTTCAATGAAACAAACCAGTCCTATGTTTCACAAAGTTATCTCTGGTCTGCTTTACAAAACATTCCTCAGGTAACTTTATTAAATCATTAAATTATACTTAATTTATAAACGAATCTAACTTGTGTTATCTTCAGAGAAGTTTTTTGTCTTTATAACTGCCGGGGAGGAACTGCAAACTGTTACAACTTCTTTGTTTTTAGATTTTTCTTCAAAAGATTTCGCATCGAGCGCCCAGAGATCGTTACAAGCGATATTAACCTCTGCCCCGTAGAACTGTTGGCTCAGTTTAAGAAGTCCATCGTGGTTAACTACTGTATTAAAGACACCGCCGTCAGAGAGGTTGTACACGGTTACCGGAAGAGATTTCCCTTGGCCGTTGAAGTATTGCCAGCATTTATAAAGAGTATGTTTGACAAACCAGAAATTCAAACTCGAGAAGAAGACGAGGCTCAGAAAGAAAAACGCGAGGGGGATGTAGTCCATTTTGAAGAGTTTTTTTGTTGAAGTCGCGCAGGCGTAGGTCAGCATTCCAACAGGTACAACTACCCTTCCAATCACGGCACTCACTGCTCTAAATACCATGTTCACCTTCCATACTTTCGAGAATTCTTGAACTTTAAAAATCTTGAAGAGCTTTTCGAGCTCAGCAAATACCAAGTTTCCTTCCATCAATAGACCAATCACTCCCGAAATCGCGTTCTGCTCAAAACTGATAAAGATCAAGAAATTTGCTACAACAACCAAGTGTTGTATGAGGACTGCTTGGTAATGAGGCGTTTCAATTCGGCAGTAGATTGTTTCTGCAATCCTAAATGCGTAAAATCCCGTGTTCACAGAGAATACGATAGCTAAGCTTCGATCAAAGGTAAAGAATGGGTATCGAAGAACATCTGTTGTGCATAGAATTGCTGTGGCGCATACAGGTAGAATGGTGTAAAACAGCAAACTTGTGCATCTGTTGATATAAGAAAAAAGACAAAAAGCGTTAGTTAAATTTTATTTTCAACGTCGAGCTCCGTACTTTTTTTGTTAGTCCTAATCTTATACTTCAAATACGGATATCATGGGCAAGAAAATAAAAACAACCTCTCTGACGGCGGTGTCTTTAATACAGTAAATAAAAATGGCCACACAGACAACCGATATATAGTACAACTGAAAAAAAAACTCCTTCGGCTGCACACGTACTCTAAGGGTCACATGTTCTTTGAAAACAGGAAAAGCCACCGACTTTTGGTCGCGACATTACTGGGGCTATGCATACTGATTTCACTGGATACATGAGTAGAACTAGAAATGGTCTAAAATTAACAGCCAAAAACCTACAGTCACTATTGCACGCTGAAGGAAGTTTGGCAAACTTCCACATACGATACCCTGTCATTCCTTATAGCCTGCCGAGCATATACCCAATAACTGACCATAAGTTAGCATACACGCTTTCTATAGAAGAACCGATAAATTTTACCAAGGCCCATTTTTCTTTAATTTTTCGCGATTTGGGCCTCAAATTGTTCTGAAATTGTTCTCATTTCTATATATGATTAAATCGAAGTAAAACTAACCCTAAGGTACTATGGTTTTGCAATACATAGAAAACGAATTTGATTATTTATCGTGCTTCGGCTGAGTCATTTCCCAGTGATTATAAACTGCGGAGCACTTTTTATTTGTTCTTTATTCTCAGTTAACGATCAAGGGATAGCATAATTTTTTTTAAAAAAGTTATCTATCAAGTCCCAGCCTCATCTTGTTTTTAAATTGATTTGCAGCCATTTCATAACATGTGCAGTCTTTAACTTTTGATCAAGAACATTCCCGCATACTTGTGTTTTATACCGAAGTTTAGTACCGAGCAAGTTAAAAACTTCCCCGTCCTAGCTGACTACACATACAATAAAGAAACGAAAAGTAATCATGTTTCAAGGACTATGCATTGAAGTTGAAAGCGAAAGTGTGCATAAGTTATCGAAACTTCAACGTACCAAATATAGAAAATTATTATTCTGGCCGGACCGGAAGTTGCCGAGTTGAGGTTTCGCGTCTGTTGTTTTTGTATATTTTTATTTTTTAGTGCCGAGCTCGAGCTCTTTTTATCGTAACCAGGGCGCTCGCATTTTGACTGTTATTTGTGCCCAACTTCACAATCAAATGCATTTTGGAGCGCCGTGTTGTTTTTGAAGGAAAAGTTGTTGTATTATGCCGTCGCTAAGCGTCGGATATGACTAAACAGGCAATGTGTTATTTGGCAAGACTTTCAAGTATGCGGAAAGCTGGCCCGAGTTTAGCTATGACACAGCCTCTTGTATATTTGTACAGCCGGAAATTTCCGAGAAATAGAGAACAACAGAATCGCGCGCTGTTGAGAGGAACTTTCGAATTCGCACTCTTATGTATTAATAGCCTTGAATGGGATTGTCGAATACCCGAAAGTATAGGATGTGAAAGTTTCGATTCAACGTTTTTTGCCCCTCGCTTGCAATTGGCTGTTACAAGTAGTTGTAGTGTTTGGGGTTTTCCCGTAACTGGGTATGGCTTAAATGTCCCGAAATATTAGGAATCGCTTCTAATTTTAACTAATTCGCGAATTTCCGTGTCGACAGTTTCTTCCCTTGTAACAGCTTTGTTTCAGGTTTCTTGAAGCGCGTCAAAAGACTTGATTACGTCTGTCAAAAACCGGATGCTTTCAGTAGCTTTTTCTTTGTGAGATCAAAACACAAAAAAGGATTGTTAAGTTTTTACTTATTTGAATGTTTTAGCAGATATGAACCAAAAGCAGCGAAATTGGAGTTGTTTTGACAGCAAGAAGATGAACTTCAAATTTTTTTTATGTTTTCATAAGCTTACCGCTGGTAGAAGCTGGTGTTTGAAAACGGAAAACTAAGTCAAAGAAGTGGAACGCGGTCAATACGTGGCTCGCCAGAAACTTTACCTAACCAATCTGCGGTTTGATGGAAATATCCCGCTTTTATAACAACATTCTGGAGATCGATAAATACTGACTTAAGTTTTACAAAAAATAATCTAGTTTTAAGTTTCAATAGGACGAAATCGTGAGCATTTTACACGTGTGACCAAATTCAGTTTGATCTATAAAGCGATACTTATGAAACTGGCTCGGTGTCGAAGTATTTGTTTTGTTAGTTGGCCCTCAGCTTTGTTTCAGAGGCAAAGAGTTCAGTCGATAGAGATAAAAATTATCCCAAACTTTTTGTTTAACATGACATGAAAATTGAAAGTGAATACGCACAGTTTTGCTTGAACGCTCCATTTTTGCATTTCAAATAGACAATATCCGGTGTCAGGTCAACTCTTTTAAATTATCAACAACTGCTTTGCAAAATGTATTAACAAATGTTGGAACTCTTTAATACTTACATTCTGTTGAAAGATCCACGCGTCTTTCGACTTCGGCGAACAGACTTGACGAAACTCTCTCCACTTTGTCTACAAAGACATTTCGCCAAAACCGTGCACACAAGCGGTGCTAGAGTATACCACAGAATACAGAAATTGACTGTCAGTGAAACACAAAGAAGAATTTGAGTTTCTTTAACCGACAGGTCAATGATAATGTTCTGTTTTGAAGGCATTCTGTATCACGACGCTGAGTTTCTCTGTTCCTTCTATTGAATTTTACTCCTTGTTGTGTTTACAGCCTTGTTTTAACCATCTGGCGAAGTTAACGCAAGGTTTGTATTTATGTCGAATCCAGTTAAAAATAGAAGCCCATACAAGCCATGCGGGGGTTTCCCGTGTAATCTATTTCCCGCTTGACTAATTGTGCCCGTGTGACGTTGTCATAATTACAATATTTGATTGTTCCCGTGGTGTTGCGGAAGTTTTACTTATCGACTGCTCGCTTTGTTATTAGTTTTGATATCATCTACGTTCATACACCATCAAAAACGACAATTTTTGTTGCATTTCCCGTTGGTGGTTACATTTATTGTTATAGCGAATATATTTATACAAATTAACCTAGAAAGCAGCCTGAGTTTATACCGGCAGAACTGAGAATATGTTTGTTTCACTCCCGTTTCACGACAGTGACGCGCATGCAATACAATCATAACTTTTTCCCGTTTCACAATTTCGGTTTTCATACGTGGTTTTCTAAATATAAATATCTTTAAAAAATGCTTGAGTGGCGAAAACTTTGGGGTACAATGGTGACAGTTAGAACTTTGAACCTGTCTGACATCCGCTGTTCGTTTCTTAGAACATTTTATTTTAGTTACAACATTCTAGTTGAAGTAGCTGCCACAACCAACAGGCTTCCTACAGCACCTGACAGGATGCTATAAATCAATATTGACAAGAGTTCAAGGAATTGGGGCCAGCCGGCTGGTCATGTTTCCATTTTTGGATCGGGCGTTCAATGTTTGTTTGTTTGTAACCCGGGCTTGTCAGTACCGGCGAGTTTCGCTTTTGGATTAATCACACCGACTGACACACGTTTTTAAATAAGAACCAGTAAATTTGTCCGAGGCTCAGTGTTCTTAATTTTTTGGCGATTTGAGCCTCGAGTTGTTCTTAATTCGTTCTTATTTCTAAAATACTAAGTCGAAGGTACTGCAGCACTTAAGAAATAAAA
>JANVCF010023011.1:0-14119 GCA_025388745.1 Hydrozoanthus gracilis
TTTTCCGTTTGGTAAACTTCAGTTTTGTGTCACTACTTAGTGGTGTATAACTGCTATTTTTTCTGACACTTTAATAGAGTTTATAATTATATTGTATCCCCACTGTGACCCTGGTCAGAATGCAGTGGTTCCTCAACACGCACAAAACTGAAAGATTAGCCATTGTATCCCACTCTGACCATTGTCAGGGTAAAACTCTTCCTCTACACGAACTAAACTGAAAGATTAGTCACTGTATCCCCAATCTCTGGATAAGGTAGTTCTCAACACGCACCAAACTGAAATATTAACTATTGTATCCCCACTCCGACCACGTTCAGGGTGCGGTAGTTCCTCTACACGCACTAAACTGAAATATTAACTATTGTATCTTCACTCCGACCACGTATCCCACTCTGACCATGGTCAGAGTAAATTGGTTCCTCTACACGCACTAAACTGAAATATCAATCATTGTATCCCCGCTGTGACCATGGTGCAGTGGTTCCTCTATAGAACCAAACGGAAAGATTAGTCATTGTATTTCCAATCTGACCATGGTCGGGGTACAGTTGTTCCTCAACACGAAGAAAACTGAAGGATTAATCATTGTATTCGCACTCTGACCTTGGTCAGGCAACAGTAGTTCGTCAACACGAAGCAAATTGAAAGATTAGCAATTGCATCATACTCTTACCATGGTCAGGATATAGTAGTTCCTCAACACGCACCAAACTGAAATATTAGCTATTGTATCCCCACTCCGACCACGTTCAGGGTGCAGTAGTTCCTCTACACGAACCAAACTGAAAGATTAATCAATGTATCCCAACTCTGACCTTGATCGGGGTACAGTAGTTCCTCTACACGCACTGAACTGAAATATTAATCTTTGTATTCCCACTTTGACCATGGTCAGGGTACACTAGTTCCTCTAGACGAACCAACCTGAAAGATTAGTCATTGTATTTCCAATCTGACCATGGTCGGGGTAGAGTTGTTCCTCCGAACGAAGGAAACTGAAGGATTAATCATTGTATTCCCACTCTGTCCTTGGTCAGGCCACAGTAGTTCGTCCACACGAACCAGACTGAAAGATTTATATTTCCTTTACACGAATGTGATATGCCATTTTAGCAACATTACTTACAAAAATGCTGGCGAATTAGCCTCTGCTACAATCTTACCTCCAGTTGTTTATCATGGTCATCGCATGTATCGATTTTCCTTTTGAATTCCAGTGTTGTTTTTCCATCTTTTTCGTTGAATCTAGTCAGTTGGTAATCCTGCTGTTTGTCCACAACAGGTGCAGAATATCCCTCCGTGTAACAATCCTTCGTGAAAAATTGTTCGTTATGGTAGTTGAAATGGTTAGAGTCCATTTCAGTTAACAGTAAATAGATTGACACGGGAATTTTCGTGTTGACTTAGGATTGGATGAAGATATTAAAGTACGGCATGAAGTCGACCGTATTACGTGTTTGTTGTTTTTATAAAATCAAAAACCTCTAAAAACTTAAGAAAATCACGTTTCGCAAAAAGTTTATGCACAGTTGTATAGATTTCTGTTTACTTTTTTTCGTTCAGTTGAGAAATAATAGAAATAAAGCCGGAAGAACAACCTGTGCCGCCTATAGAATGTACTGGCCGTTGTAGTTAGGTAGGGTTAGAGGTGTTAAAGGTTTGTTATCGAACCGTTTGCAAGAAGTTCAATTTTCATACCATGTGGTTACAGTTTATTTTGTTGCTAAATCAGCAAATGAAGAGTCTCGGAACCGGGCAGTGCCCGACTAATGATTTCAGGCTCGCTAATTAACATTTAGAAGTTGGATGGTTCAGTTAGATTTGAGGCAGTTGTAATTCAAACGCACGTTATCATTGGTTTCTAGCAAAGTATAAACCTGGATGCTGGATTTAGCTAAGCACGTAATTCTGTTCCATCATGGAACAGGTCTTTGATTAAAAGCCGTGTTTTAAACCCAACCTACACAAGGCGAGTGTTTCCCAGGAGATGTTACCTATTTATAGATAAAGTGAATAACGTTTCTTTTTTTCTGAGCCATGTGAAAGCCTTCCGTACTCATTATAGGTCAACCGACATTAGGTTTTATAAAAAAATGAAGAAATTGAATGACAATGTATGGCTCTTGTTTAATTTTAGGAAATGTAGTTCTCGATCCGTACACACTTTCACAAGTGTACTAGCGTAGAAAAATATTTTTACGGTGTTGCAAGGCAGAAAGTAGTTTTTAAAGAAATTTAACGCATGGCCTTTAAGGCGGATTACTGTTTTGATATAAATTCGTCATCTTCATTATAGAACTTTCCTTTACAAATACGCCTTTTTACCTTTCCTTGCAAGAAATTCAAGCTATATATTCCGTATACTAGGGAGGTTGTGGAAACAACAAACTTTTCATTTGGTTTTGTTTTTGAAACAATTAATAATGAGGGAGAAGAAGTTAAAATATAGATTAAAAATATCAAAGAATATATGAAAAGAAAATTTTGAGTTTTAATGATTTGGTCTTAGAACAGGTTTTGCGACTTAAAATTTAATAGCAAATACATGAAATGTTGTTACAAGTAAAAACCACGAGTTTTAAAATAAAATTGAATTGAATTTATTAGTCAAAGCCAAAAAGAGTTTTTTACGTTCTGTCATCGAAAACGCACCGAGAGATTAAAAAGATCAAAGAATATATAATTAGAAAATTTCGATTTTTAGTGATTTGGTCTTAGAACAGGTTTTGCGACTTAAAATTTAATAGCAAATACATGAAATGTTGTTACAAGTAAAAACCACGAGTTTTAAAATAAAAATGAATTGAATTTATTATTCAAAGCCAAAAAGAGTTTTTTACGTTCTGTCATCGAAAACGCACCGATAGGAAGTTTATGTGACTAAGCAATCAATGTTGGCAACTTAGATAAAGTTTTTCAAGCTTTTTACCTATTAGCGAAGCTAAAAGAAACAAAAAGCTATGAGAGTTTTTTTGGTTCAAGTTTTTACAACACATATAAAGAGAATTCAATAAAAACTACGATTTTTAACTTTTTATCCAACTTTTAACCGTTTATTTATTTTTATAAAAAAAAATAAAACATTGAGAAAAATTAAGCACTCAAACTTACCATTAGATATCCTTCACCGTTTCTGACCCATCCAATTACTAGATCGGATGCCTTCAATTTATCTTTCAGTGTCAAGAATTCTACCAAAATCCAGCCAGTAGTTTGAGCTTCAACGGCAAAACGAACTGTCCCTAGGTCTTGATCTACGCTCCAGAAGAATCGAAACTTGTTTTCGTTGTCTACAACCATCATATGATCATATTTCGTAGCGAAATTCGCCGTGCAGAATCCAAAAAGAAATCCAAAGTATAGGAAAAAACAAATCGCCATTGTACTTTCAAAAGCTGTAAAGTATTCTTGAACAAACCTACTGCTGTCAACACGAAAAAGTAAAAAATAAACTCTAATGAGTGCTTAACGTGTTCAATATCAACCTTTTGAGATGCTACAAAAGACGAGTAAAAACCATGGGAACACTTTATAAGCTTAGCGAAAGCAGACCAGCCGAGTTTTCAAGAAAAAAGAAACAAGTCGATACGATTGGTCAGTCGACCTCAGGCCTCGCAGCAAGGCACAGTTTGATACCGGCACAGAAGAAACTTCACAACGCAATAACCTGAAACAAAAAGTACACACAATCAGTTTGCTTTCATTTTTAGTTTTTTTCGTCTACAAAAACATTGCTTTAGCTCTGTTGACAAATGTAGTTTTGCTACTGACTTTATCCGTCTCACACTAAGTGTATTTTCGAATATTAGTAACTAACAGTGATACAAAGTTAAAATTAGTACTGATCCGATTCGATTAGCCATGCAATTTGCATGTGCAGTGTTTTAATAAAAATTTATGTAAAATAGTATGGAAAGTAGAAGTTCAAGTTCAAATTAACGTAATGATTTTGATTTGAACCCTGAAGTTTTAGAAGTCTCAATCCAGGTTGAGGATTTTTTCATCTAAGCTACAAGTTTACAATCTAGTGACTTGCAGTAGTGACTAGATTCGATCCTTTTCTAGCCTGGGAATTACTTCCGACAAGTTTCTGTGGAGCCGGAACGCCAAACCCCGAGCCAGCAAAGCTGCAGCTGAGCATTTCTCTAAATTAAATTAAATTTTGAAGCAGTCTACCATCAAGTTCACCTCTGCGAATAGAAGCACATGTCCCTTTTCGTTTAAGCCTAAGATGCGGGTAAAATTCTTTTAAAAACAACATTATACCTCACAAAATATCAATGCTTTTGCTTCCAGAACTTTGAATTATGCTACGGAGAAGTACTCCCAGCTTGAAAAAGAAGCCCTTTTCCTTGTATGGGGAGTCAAGACATAGACAATCAGCCCTTGACCGCAATTTTCCATCCACAGAAGGCAATATCGGTCACTGCCGCAGCGCGAATTCAACGATGGGCTCTGTTTCTCAGTGGATTCATGTATGAGATAGAATATAAAAACACTAAGAAACATAAAGATGCATTCTCTAGACTGCCCTACCTTGTACTAGAGAGGACCTCAAACATCAAGATCCACTGGATGTCTTTCACATCAAACAAATAGAAACTAGAGTAACAGTAAAACGACTTAGGCAAGAAACTAAACTCGAACTCAAACCCCTTTAATTGCCTAAGTGTACCAAGCTACAATAGTTGATTAGCCCCTAAAATCAAAATTATCCCAACTTGTTGCCATATTTTAGAAACCGTGAAGAGTTAACTGTGGATGATGGATTCCTTCTGTGGGGCATGAGAGCAGTTGTACCTGATAATTTAAAAGGACAAGTCCTAGAAAAACTTCTTGAGGGCCATGTTGGAATTGCTAAGATTAAAAGACTCAACAGGAGTTACGCATGGTGGCAAGGTATTGACTCTTAAATTTAGAACGCTTGTAAGTCTTGTAGTAGTCAGTTGACACAAAAGAGTCCCCCCCATCGATGGGAAACCAGACAACGGACTACAGTTTGCCTCAGAAGAATTTGCTTCCTTTTTAAAAAGAGAACGGTATCCAGGAGCTAAAATCACCCCCTTACCATATAAAAGACAAACGGACTTGCCGCCAAGAAAATTAGTCTTTTGAAAGGCTGTCGTGACAGTGATCTGGTTGCCAAGTATGACAAGAATGGCGAGTTTATGGTATGCACAGACAAGGAGAGGCGACCATATAAAACTTTATATCAAAAATCGAAATAGTTTTTGCATTCTAGATAAAGTGAAAAATAGTCTTTTTCCCTGAAGATTATGATTTCTCTCGTTAATTAAGAAAATTGAAAACTACCGCCCATTTAGTCTTTTGAAGACCCACGCTGGTTTCAAAGAGTCGCCATCCCTAAGTATTTATCCGATTGCCTAAAAAGTGTATGTCTCTCCCCCAAATATATTAGAAAACAGAAACAAGACAAAATTTTGTAATTAACGAGTCTGCTGTTGCCATAGTTGGTAACCGTTTTTCGGAGCCACGTATACTTTCATAAATAAGAACCAAAAGCAACCTTTTTTAAAATAGTCGATATTTATTAATTATAGTATAATATAATAATTAGCATTTATATAGCGCCTTTTCATAGATACATGCTCAAAGCGCTTAACAATAGTTTACAGTTGACTCTGGTATTGAGGGTCTTAGACAGTCCGCTCTACACAGCTCATAACTATTTTCCTAAGAGTTGCCCTCAGTTAGTAGAAGAGACAGACCAAAACACCGGGATAACCCTACTCTTTGTCGACAAGTGTTGTGGGTTCTTTTAAGTCCCTCGATTGGTTTAACGTCATTATCCGAGAAGACGCCAATGTCTAACCGTTTGCAGATATTAGGGTAAAGGCAGCAACTTCTCCTCAGTTTTATTAAGACCCTGAGTGAAGGTCCGGCACCGGGAATCGAGCCTGGGCTTCCCGCACGAAAGACTGGCGCCTTACCAACTAGGCTAACCAGGCGGCGGTTAAAATGAGTCATCAGGAGTTTAATATGTGGAATTATATACATAATAAAAATTATGTCTTGTTATATTACTTCATTTTTCTCATGAGTAACTTTGATCTCAACTTTTTTGATTCGAAACCCAGCAATAAAATTTCTCAACCCCCCTGCCCCCACCCTCAAACGCAAAAAACTTCATAGGTTTATCCACAAAACTTAAATGGATCGTTAGAAACGTCAGAGTTTTTGAAATGACGACGTTTCACTTCAAACAACCTACATATAATTCATTCTTTTATGATACCCTACCTAACCTCAAGATTGGTTTCAATATCGTTTGTAGTTCTTGATTTAAGGTCGCGGGCACTTTCTGACCCCCTTCCCCCAGTCCCAAGTTACCTAAAAAAACGGTCTGAATAAGATAAAAAATTTCTTGCACAAAGCACGATTGACCATGACAGTGCAAAAAATTGTGTACTAAGAGATAAGTTAGAGTTTGGGCTTTTTAAAAGTTCAATTTCATATTATATAAATATGACGTAAATTTATGGAGAGAGCAAACTCGTCCCTCAAAGACTTGCAGGATATTGCACGTGCTAACGAAACGGTTGATGAGCAAGTGAAATGGGTGGAAAACAGCTCACATTCCGTAAACGCACTCGATCATTATTCTAAATTAAAAGGTATTTTGATCGATTCAGGGGCAACGTGCAATTTAATTGATTACGAGACATGGAACACTCTGAGGGAAAAGCAAATTATTTGTGAGTCAAGTAAATCTGGCAAGAAACTTTTGCATATGGACAGAAAAAAACGATAAATGTTGCAGGAACATTTTTAACGGAGATTGTTTGTGAAACGAACGGGGAGAAATGCGTTGACGAGTTTAAGGAGATTAAAGGTACCGGAAAGCCTTTAATTGAAAAGACAACAGCCGAACAATTGAAGATACTTAGAGCGGGACCGGAAGAAAGTAAAGTGTACACTGTCATAGAGGAAGGAAGCGATTCGGATATTCGCGAGGAATTTGCGCAGGGAAACTTAAAGACTATAAATTAAAACTGCATATTGATAGTAACGTTACGCCTGTTGCTAAGCCAGTTTGCAGGCTGCCGTTCGGCCTTAGATAAAAAGTCGGAGAAAGGAATTATTGAAAAGATACCAGAAACAACACCAACAAGATGGGTGTCGCCTTTAGTTATTGTCCCGAATGCAGACGGGAAGGATACACGTGTTGGTATTGACACGAGTAGAGCGAACGAGGCGATTATAAGAGAAAGACACCCGATTCCAACATTACAAGAAGTGCTTTATGACCTCAATGGCGCAATGGTGTTTAGTTAGATCGATATGCAATGGGGATTTCATCAGATTGAGCTAGAAGACCCGAGGGATATTACAACGTTCGTGACGTATAGATGTCGCGGATTGTTTGGAATTACCTCAGTGCCAGAAAAGTATCAGAAAATCGTCTCTGATGTTTTGTCTCGATGTAGCGGAGTTGCTAATATCGCCGACGATCTTATTGTTTACGGAGCGGACTTGAAGGAACACGACGTGAATTTGCACAAAGTGCTAACCAAGGCTGCGAGAGAAGGGACTGACAGTTAACAGCAACAAATGTCAATTCAAGATGCCGAGGTTAACTTTCTTTGGACATGACCTAAGTGCTGAAGGAATCTCATCTAGCAAGGAGAAAGTTGCTGCTGTAGTGAACGCTAGACCGCCAGAGAAACTTAAACAGCTTATGACACGAGCAAAGGGACTCGCATCCTTCAGGAACGACTCCAAATCGATAATCGCAGCGGATGTTGGACCCGAGGGCATCGGAGCTGTTTTGCTACAACTGCACGGAGACTAATGGAGGGCCGTGTCATATGCTTCAAAAAAATTGTCGGAGGTGGAGTGTCGTTACGCTCAGACCGAGAAAGGAGCACTTGCTCTTGTATGGCCTTACGAAAGATTTAATGTTTACGTGTACGGTCGGGTTAGCGCTCGTTCACAAAACTCAAAATGACATTCATTAATTATTCACAGAACCGATTAAACTCGTTACCAACCTATCTCTCTGCCAAAACACTAATCGTTGTTTGTTGTCAACTCTGTCCGAAACTCCATGACTCACGTAACAGTAAATTTCCGTTTTGTTGAGCAGGATTACAATAAATCGTTGGGACCTATACCTTTTCGCACTTCCCTGGCTTAAATTTCTCAAGAATTGTTGGAGAGCAGAGCGCAAGAGCGAAAGGAGTCACACGCGTCATTCTGGAAATTGTGAACAAGACAAGCCTCGCAACTGGGAGTTCGTTCACACCGCTCATATTGACAATCAATAAAATCATGTTAAAGACAATAAAGGTAGAGTTTTATATCTCCTTTTTTTCTCTTAAAAGGTCTTTCCTACGGCCATTTAAAAACATTTCTTCAATATAATAGGACAAGCACCAAAAACGGCACAATAAAAACAAAATGCACATACACACACACAAAAGCAAGGGGAGGTTAGAAACAGGAATCATTTAAATAAGAGAGTATGTTAAGTTTGCTAAAAAAAGAAAGAAAATCAATTAGCTATTGTAATGATCTAAAAGGGAACTGATAATTAAGACCTTGAAACAAGAGCGAGATTTGGTTTTATAGTCTTCTTGAATTTCATTCCAGATTTTAACACCCAGGAAACGAATATTGAATTTGCCATAATTTGTGTGAAACTTGGGCTAAAATTGTCTCTAACTTAGCCATTTTGACCCCCTGGAAGGTGGTTGTAAGTTTCACCCTAATAAAATAAATTGGCAACTTTTCAATTATGGCATTTGACATTACTCCTCAGCTGGACTCTGCACACCGAGTTTCAAGTCAATCGGCTGATCCCCCATTTCCAGGTTCTGTACCGGTTTCTCAGTCAATATTTTAAAGGCTAAGCATAAATCAGGTGAAATTCAAAGATATTTTAACTGCTTCATGATCTGAATAGTACACACTGACAACAGAATAATGAACAATGTTGAATCTAATAACCTTTACATAGATGTGATCTGTTAAACTTCCAGATGAAACAAAGGTAGGGTTTTGTACAATTTGTGTATATTGGAGGGTGTCCTGCATCAATGTCTTTGGTACCTTACTTTCAGCGTCATTGAAGTAGTTACTATTAAAGTTACCTAGAATTACATCAATAGAATTCTGTGTAAGAATTATCGCATTTGCTCAAAATATTGTCTTGTGAGTTGTGTTACATATTGAATTTGTTTTCGATAGAGTAAAAGAAGTGTTCTCTTCTCGAATGATTTGATGTTGAAAATAACACATTTTAGTGCTTTTGCAGAAGAAAAGTATTCATGACCTGATATTTCAACAACAAACAACCCCTTGAATGGTGCTTCTGGAACTTATTTTTCTTATACAACCAAAACAAATGTTGTTTACATTGTTCGCAAGTTGTACTTGTAGAGCATTGAAACGTACATAATAATGGTGTGCGATGACTTCGGGAAACTCTTCGAAATTGCTCGTCGAACTAATCGTCTTAATTTCCTGCTCTTTCTAAACACACAAGTAAGTTCTTTTGGCGGTATTCTACTTGGTTCTCGACAACGAAGCTTCTGTCGACGAGCTCGAGTCGGGACCTTACGATACACGTATTTCGGTGTACAGGTAGCGAGAAGCGCCATTTTTTCTCATTTTGTCATGACGTCATCGTCATCGACTCTACTGGGAAGCGCTACCCGTTTGGCCGGGGTAAACAGCATTCTACCCGTGGAGTGGAGCCGGTGTAGCCATGGGAGTGCGGGTAAGTTTTTCCTATATTAAGTGGAGACATTTGCTGAGTAAATTGTCTTTTCTTGAATCTTTTATCATTTCTATTTTATGTTCTTTTTTAGAAAAGTGTGGCCAAAAACTAGTTCAGAATTACTTAATTTTGCATCGCCAATTCATGGCGAATGCTCGATTGCACGTGCTATAGACCAGTCAAGAGATTATCGCGAAACTGTGAAACTTCACACCATTAATTAAATATTTGAACTGGCACAAGTTACTGCTTGTATTTGTTGTATAAGTCTTCTAATAACCGGGATTTTGGTTTTTGGAAAACACAAGAAATTTCGCTGTAAGATGTCTTCAACAATTTTATCATGTGTTTATCTTTGTCTGTTGTCCGAAAAGCATGGTGAATTTATTAACCGAATTATTGTAAAAAATGTGCACAACTATTTTATCTACCAGTAAGATTTTGTTTACAGTAGGTTTATTCTAATATTTTGTGCGGAAACCTGAAGACTTTATGCCAAACTAAAAGCCGTTGCTCGCTCATGTTTTCAATCAGTTTCTGAAATTCTGTATAGCCACATTTAGAGTTTATCAGTCTGTGCTTAGAATAATATATTTATTAAGATAGTACTTTAGCAAGATCTTTCTACCTAAAATGCACCCATGGTTAACTTCACTCACATAGATTTACACAACAAAAAGGCCAAGTGTGACTTAGATATTGTTTAGATTAGTCCTAATTGGAGCACCCGCGCGGAAGCTCGGAGTATCTTAACAAATCTATCGTAGTCATTCACACGTGTACGGGTACCGTACCCGTTCACCGAAATACGTGTATCTTAAGGTCTCTAATTTAAAGTTTCTTTCCTGACATGACTGACAGCCAACCAAAAATATAGAAAGTACACCTCCCATGACTTACACTATACTTTTAAATGATAAAACGCTAGAGTTCAAACTTAAAATATATGATAAATTATACGATTGCTTACCTCAGACAAAAAATGAACTTGATTTATTATCTGCTTGAAACTTCAACGGCAACACGTGTGCGTCTCTGAAGATTTATATCCTGCTCTCTTCACGTTGTTGACGTTGTCAGTGATTCTTCTCAGCAAGGTTTTTTATTTCAAGTCAGTAATGGCAGTCTGTATCAAGTAATTTCAGTTTCATAGGATTTCATAGGATGTTTTACAATAGCCAGACAAGAAGAGGACCGTTAGAAAAATCCCCCGACTCTGACAATAGTTTTGGTGTGGTCCCTGCTCGTCAATCGTCACTGTAGCAGTAACTCTGAATGCAGCGAGGGCAATCGTTAAAAGTAATCCTGAAAGCTCAGTTTTACCACAATTTCCGCCACAACTTTAATCGGCGAAGAAGCTGGTTAAGTTTACGAAGGAATAAGTTTCGACCATGAGGCTGACAAAACGAAATTTGACATCGTGATCTAAAAATTTGAACCAACTTTTATCAGCGACACGGACGAGACTTATGAACGATTTGTCTTCAACAGCCGAGATCAAAAGCAGGGAGATACGATAGAACACCACATAACAGCCCTCCGAACCTTAGAACAAACATGGAACTTCTGCACGTGCCTACAAGAATCACTGCTTCGCGTCAAACTCGTGACAGGAATTCGTGACAGCACAGTTCTTAAAATATTGCTCCAAGAGCGAAAACGTACCTTGTCTAGGGCTTTAGACAATATTATTTTGTAGAAGTAGCGATACCACGTAGCTAAAAAGCATGGCCGAAATGTCCAGCAAATCAGCCATTGAAGACAACAAGCTTTTGAAGAAACACAGCAGCGAAAAGCCCCACAGTTTACGCCAACATCGATCAGTGAAGCGTTCAGTTTGTAAATATTGTGGTCAACCTCACGACGCCATTAAGCAAAACTGCCCAGCATTCGGCAAATATTGTGCGACATGTGGATTAAAAAACCACCTGGCTTCAGTGTGCATGAAGAAACGGCAGCAAGCCAGAAAAATATCAAAGCAATTCACACCGATCTCAACGAGTCCAGTGATTCTGGCGAAGATTTGTTTACAGCGAGCTCTCGTCCCAGGCCCCAAAAGCTCCCGAAATCGAGGCGGTCTAATCTGGCAATAAAATCAAGGCAAAAATAGTGGCCCAAATGCAAGTAAAAGGGGGGAAAGAAGTCCTATTTCAAGTAGATACGGGTGCAACGTGCAATTTTGCCAACATGAGTGTGTTAAAGGGTAGGAGGTGGTTGATTTTGCAGAGTTCTGACCACTACTTGGTCAGTGCCGGCTGATTTTATCACTTGGCTGCCAAATTAGGTTCATCAGACAAAGGCAGTCCCTAAAACATCTCGTACAAAATGTTTGTAAAAACTTGGAATTTTGCCAGACTTCGTTATTTGGCGGGCTTTTACAGATATCAAAAACAGCACAAACTTAGTACTTTGGCCAATAAGTTTGCACTACAGAAGTTGCTCTTTCGATTTAAATGCAAATTATTCGGTTAAACTTTGGCGCTCACTTAATAAAAGCCTCTATTAATAGCTCATTTTCAAGACTTTACAAAACTGTTTTCTTCACTTGCAACATTGCGATTCTGACAAAAACAAATAGTTGTGTCATAGATTTCCTCCTTTGTCACAAAGTACATATATAAACGTCTTAAAATATGTGGCAGTATTTCATTCTTTGGCTTTCTTGTTTCTCCCACAGGGCCTTAAACCTGGGCTAAAATTGTCTCTAAATTGGCCATTTTGACCCCCTACGAAGGTGGTTGTCAGTTTCAACCTAATAATAGAAATTGGCAACGTTTCAATTATAGCATTTGACATTACTCCTCAGCTGGACTCTGCACACCGAGTATCAAGTCAATCGGCTGCCCCCCATTTCCAGGTTCTGTACCGGTTTCTCAGTCAGAGCCTCTTAATTAGTTAACAATATTCAGCACTCGCAGATAGCACACCAATAAGTACATCAAGTAGATTAGATATAAACTGGTGTTCCACATAAAGCAATTCTACAACACTTTGTCAAATAAGTATAAATATTCTACAACACTTTGTCAATCACAACTTATCTGACTAGATTATTTCTCCAAAAATCATGAAATTATCTAACATCCTAAAATCAATACAAGGTCATTATTTTTTCAAAGTGTTTAGTGGAATCTGATGTGCTTTTCAGGGGGTAGGCAAAAAGAAACCACATTGTCTACAGTGTTTTTCTTTCCAAAATAGGCAGGCTGCCCTTTTTGTAAATATAATTCTTCATTCATTTATAAGACAGGACTCATATTGTCTCCGAAAGTCATGGAAATTGAAAATACATTTTCCAGGCTTGGAAAAGTCATAGATCTTGGCTTACGTCACTGAGCAAAATTTGCCTTTAAAAGGCTGGGTTTACAGCATTTCTAAGTCATGAAAAATTTTAATTTGATTTCTGTATGAACTCTGTTAAAGAAAACATCTCACCAACTACCAATACTGTATAAACCTTGACAGCAAACTTTTAATATCTTAGAAAAAGATGGAATGCTGAAAACATTGCAAAGATTACTCTAAAGACAATGATAATTACCATCTTTCCTTGAATAAATGGCACACCTTAGAGCCAAAATATTAATAATGGCTGGACAATGTGTGCGGCATGTGTTCGAATCCTGAGCAAAATACAATCGATGTGCAATACAGTAATTACCAGCCTTGTCATTTTTACCTAAGAGTGCTATTTTGCCAACACAAATTATGATGGTTGATATGAAAAGGTGTTTAAGATAAGAGGGGGTGTCTGGCATAATTGAAATGTAGGTAGGATAAAAGGAACTGGGACGAAGTGAGATAAAAACCCCGTTTACACTGCAGAAAAAACAGCCAGGCAAGGATGATTTTTGGCTAGTGTAAAATTCAAACCCAACGAGGCAAGGATGGATTAAAAAAGAACATTGTTCGGACGTTGTCCTAAAAACCGAAAGGCATCGGCAAGGTAAACGCAGTGTACATAGTCGAATTTATCCTGGACGAGAAGAAATTAAATTTTACCCTTGCCAGAATTCATTCTTGTCGAGCCGTTTTCTTCTGTAGTGTAATTGGGGTTAAAGATGCAGAAGTTTGCTTTGCCAACAAAACTTCGCGACAATATTAAAGCCCCGAGTACAGGCTGTTCTAACAGCCTCTTGTTTTTACTGAATCCTACTTCTGATACCACGTTTCAATAAATAGAGATTACTTCATGGTTGGTGAACGCGTACGATATTTATTCACGAGTTGTCAAGATTCACTACAACGAACGAGTGAGCGCAGCGAACGAGTGAGTTTAGAGAATCTTCACAATGAATGAATAAATGTCGTACAAGTGAACCAACCATGAAGTAATTTTTTTATTATATTAGTACTGAGATAGTTCACAATGCA
>JANVCF010023122.1:0-14114 GCA_025388745.1 Hydrozoanthus gracilis
GTATGAGTTAAACGGTATTTGCGACCGTAAAAACCATCGTCTAATACTATTGGAACGCTTGTTGTATTAAAATGTGAATCTAAGTCTGTTAATTCAACATATGCTCCAGTGTTTTCGTTGTACCCAAAAAATTTCCAATAACCATTGTCCTTTACTGATTTTTGTCGTAATGTAAGGCCGTTCAAGCATATTAAGGAGGGGAAACAAAACATAAAATAACGAGTTCCGTTCCCAACATAGTTTTTGTTGAAGTGAGACTCTTTGTTGTCTGATACTAGATTTTCAGCTGGTAATTCTCCATGGTCGAAGTTCATTTTGACTACTATCTCATGTCGTCTATCATGGTTCTCTAGCGATCTATATCTAGGAATTGGTAGCATCTTGCTATAATCAACGTTGTCGATGATCATTGGATCTACGTGACCAGGACCTCGTCGTCCATATAGAAAAAGAGCTATTTCTTTGCCAACAGAGTGTTGTAGAGTTACGTTCAAAGCAATTGCCGTGTTTGCATTTGGTAGTAGTTCGATTTTTAGGTCGATGATAACAACGTGAGGGTTTGTTTTGTTTTTTTGTCTAATAGTTGTTTTGACTGTACTAGTGCTAGGTCCAACTACTGTAACATCGAAAAGGGATGGATCGTCTATTGGATTTGTAATACCCTCGATTCTATAACCGTTAACACCCTGTTTTAGGTTGCGAATCATTACTCGTAAAACTGATGAAGTATTCGACAAAGTACATGCTATGTGAGCATTGGTGTTGTGAATTTTCGCTGCATAGTCTCTGTATTGTCCGAAGTTGAAACTCGCAATGTTGCTATCCGCTTGGAAGTCTCTTGCTTGGAGAACGAGCTCGTTCTTCGTATGAATGCTAGGGTAACTGTCTCCTAAGTCGACATATGCTTTCGATGTAGCATCTGTGGAAGCTAGAGGGTTAGCAAGCCCCTCAAGGCGAGTGCCTTCCATATCCAAACCATTAGCGGTTTTTATCGACCTGGTTAACAAAACACCAGGTATCTTCCCAAGGAATTGTTTGTTAACACTGTCTTGGTTGTTTATTGGATCAGCAACGTTCGTTAGTCGCTTGTTTTCGATATTATAGTTACCGTCTTTGTCTAGAGGAAAACCAGCATTTAGAAGATCTTCAAACGTCTTTTCGGTTAGACCGACTTCGTCTTGTAGATTGGTATAAGCTTTTAGTTTTAGAGCCTTGTTAACCATAATGCTTTTATGTATTTTGAGGTTGTTCCAAGTATCGATATACGACCAACCATCCTTAGTGTAAGAATAAAGACCAAATCCTTGTTTAGCTCGCTTATCACCAAAGATTACAGCACTTTGGGTAGTACTACCACTAACGAATTTGTCGTCTTTCGTTTCTTGGAAGTATTGTAGTTGGTTGTCTTCCTTTTCTTTGCAACATTTTACAACTGGATTGGTATCAACCATCTCACTAATATCGTTAAACAATCCCATTTTATATTACTAAGCTACATTAAAGTTCGCCTGTGAAGTTCCACCTAGCAACCTTCATTGGGCGATCGATGTACATGAACGAATATGGTCTCTCTGTTGCTCTTTTGTATTGTTCTTTAGTAACTCCAAGCTCACGAGTAATCAGTGATCGTTCGTTGTTGCTGGGGAATTCGTAAACACAAAAATTTGAGCAGTTTAGCCGAATGTCTTTCGGAGTTTTGTAAAACGATTGGCTAAGGTATATGACGCTACAATTCTTATGTCTACCTCTGATGAAGTATTCAATCAAGGGGCTCTGGTTCTTTTCACAAACAAAATCGTCGAACATTACAACTTTTTGAAGATCGTCGTCTAGTTCGGATACAAGGATAATATCATCATTGTTAGTTTCTAGTACGTCGTATCCAACTTGCTTGCTAATGTTGTAAAACTTTTTGATTAGCTTTTGATACTTCCCTTGTTCAAGGTTCTTGGCGTATAAAAATAGTTTGTCGTAGTATATTAATGGTTTTAGCAGCATATGAAGTAAAGTATTCGTCTTACCAGCACCGGAAGGAGCTGAGATAAGCATCCGAAAGTTGTCCTTAGGCATAAAACGATGTAGTTGCTTGTAGTTTGTAACACTGTCGTCTGGAGTGTCGTAATTTGGGATATTCATGTATATTGTAAGTTACATAATACGATAAGTTTGGATATGTTGAGATAAATTGAAATATATCGACTTAAGTTTGTATAACTTACGATATATATGGACGTTGATAAGATTAGAAAACTTGCTAATGAGAAGATGAAGGTCGATAGAAATTTGTCGAGCATTCGTAAAAACTATCAAAGACGAACAATATACAAAACAAGATCAATACGAAGGAGTTAGCGAGACTCTCAAACCAATCATAAAAAAACAAGATGAAGCGAAGAAGAACATAGACGAAAAACAGAACAAATTAATCAACCAATTAAAGGAAACCCAGGAGGCGATCGTCCAATAGATCGAAAGTAGCCAAAGAATTTATTCGTCGTACGATCGAAAGAAACTACCTAAATTGACGTGGGATAGTGATTTTACAGAGGGTACTAGTGGATATACTGATGGTTCTAATTATTATACTAATGGTGATTCACACGATTATGGATTTTCTGGTATTGATGCGTATAGTACATCTAGTAAACACGTTGGAGATGAAAAAGAACAAGCTCACACATTCGACAAAGGTATTAACAAGGATTATAGTAGTATTTTGGAAAATCTAGGATATCCAAAACCAAGCGAGTTTATTCATAGAAAAGATTTGTACGTCGATGATTTTATTAGTATAGTTGGTAACAAAATTGAACGATCTAATGACTACTTGTCTAACAAGTTGACGAAAAAAGGAGAACCTCGTAAGAATTTGAGTAGTGAATCCAGGAAAGCAGTTGCTAAAAATCTAGAAGAACTACCATATCTCGAAGATTATTTGGGAAGGTTGGATTCGATTCGGAAAAAGTGTCTTCACAAAAGGAAGAGGCCTTCGTAGAAGTTTGGTTTACAACCAACCAAAACGGAATGCTTACAAGGTAACACCAGATGGAACATATGGAAACCTATCGATCGATGTTCCCAAGCTGACGAAGAGGCTACAATTGGTTGCTCACAAGAATGGTCAGAAGGTTTATGATAAGACCGTTGATTTTGATATTCTAGACCTGTTAACTAAAAGATTCAATGGTAGCAAACAATACAGTAATCTATCGCGAAAAGTGTTCGATGAGTTGAATAAGCTATCAGAAATTCCGATTCACAGAACAAGTAAAAAATATCAAAAATTTGATGGTGGAGGAGTTGTTTATTTTCACAATAGTGACGATCTGTTCCAAAGACTCGAACTTCTCGGTGGAGAGATTTTGTCGGGTAACAATGCTCAAAAAATGAGGACCAATTTCATTGCTGTAGCGCATAAACTTCATGAGCTTGGTGAAATAACTAGCGACCAGTTGAACCAACTACTGGAGCACTATATTAGTTAACTTATTTGTGTAACTTACTAATATATGAGCTATACCGAGAGATCGATCCATATTAACAGTATACACCGTGAAAAACGTGGAGTTTCTAGGGTTGACGACTTCATAGTGAAGTTCGATCCACAAATCACTCTCAGCCAGAGTATGAGGCATGGGGTTGCTATAGACAGAATCAGTATGACGTACTCGTGGCATAATGTCTCAGACAAGTACAAAAACCAGACGATTAAATACAGTGTCGATAGTGGTACTAACTGGATTACCATCGTATTTCCAAACGGCATGTATTCGTATTCCGATCTGAATGAGTTCCTACATAGAACAATGAAGAATAATGGACACGTTAAGGACAGAGAGGCTGATACATACGATATCAATTTACTATTTGTTCTAAGCACGTATCGAGTTATTATCGAGATAACTAACAATCAGTATCGATTAGACCTACGAGGTAGTAGTTTTCCAGATCTAATTGGATTCGACAAGAAAGTCGTTACTTCGACAGAGTATGGTGTCCAATTACCAAATATAACGAATAGTATCGACAGTCTGTTCGTCAATTGTGATATTGTGACTGATTCTATTGTTGGTGGTATATCAACGAACACTTTGTTCGTGATATCGACTGATAATCTACGTCGCAGTCATCCGTTTTCGATCGAGCCTAGGAGAGCTAGTTTCAACCTCGTGTCGACGTTCTTGATTAGCAGTATCCGCTTCTACGTCCTAGATTCGTTGAAAAGACCTGTTGATTTGAATGGAATTGATTGGCATATGACGTTGATCTTGCGGTCTACACCAAATTAATGTAACTTAGTATATATGATCAGGCAACGTGAGTATGTGTTGAAATACAACCCTAGTCTTGGTAAACATGTATACCAACATGTCTACAATGGAAGTATGAAGTCTAGAAATGGAACTATAGTGACTGGAAGTGGTCTTCTCAGCTCTATTTCGAACCTAGGTCGTAGATTATTTGGAAGGAAGGCTTTGAAAGATGCTGCAACCGTTGCAACGAAGAAAGCAACAAAGAGAGCTACTGAATCAGTTGGTAACTACGTTGGTAATAGGGCTGGCAATAAAATTGTTCAACTTCTACAAAAAGACAACAGTGTAGCAGCTATTACAAAACCAACAAGAGAGTCGTCTGTATACAACAGTAACTTAGCTTTGCAAAGACTGCTTCAAGCCGGTTCAGGGGTTAAGAGGAAAAGAGCATATTTGTCTAAACTAAGGATATAAGACATGAGTTATCGAGATCCTGATATGATGGAGAGGTACGAAGACGTTGTCTTCGAATTGGAAACACCATTCGTAACCGCTGTAGCAAACAACGCACATCAAAACAAAGTCAACTATCGGTTTGTAGCTAATAATAGTGGAGAAAGTTCGCCGTTTGACTGGTATAACAGTCGATTTTTGGTGAGCTTCAAATTAGAGAAGCTAGCTGAGGGGTCTGCTATAGCTTTAGAGGACCGTTTGGGTATGGTGAATGGAATCCATAGTCTATTTTCTAACATTACTGTGAAACTTAACGGTGTGAAAGTGTACGACAACCCAACAGCCAATCAGTGTGTAAACATCAAGAATATTTTGGAATACGATCAGTCGTATGCCAACACAACAGCGACTAATACGTTTTTCTATCTTGATGTGTTGCGAGAAGCGGAGGATAGATCTGCTGAAGACAATTTCAACCGGGGATTTGCACTTCGAAAGTCGGCTCTCGGTGCTTCATTAGTGGTCACATACGAATGTCCGCTTAACAGATATAGCTTTTTTGAATCGTTGGAACACCAGTTCTTACCGAATTCTAAAGTTGAAATCCAAGTTACAATCGAAAGCGACGCAAACCTTGTTTGGAGAGGTGCTGCTGGTAACTGTCGCATCGTCATCGAAAAACTACAACTATGGGTGCCAAAGATTCAGTTCAATGCTAGAGGATTGGAATTGTACACAAGTGTATATCTTCAACCTCATACATGGTCGTATTTACGAGAATTGGTAGAGCGTTCCCAATCTACGAGACAACAATCAGGCAACTTCCGGATATCGACTGGTATTAGCAAGCCAAGGCATGTTTTTGTATGAATCTTGAATGATGCTAGGATAGACAATCAAGAGCAGAACATGTTTCTACCAGATACTTTCAGCGTTGCAGATGATAAAAAGCTAGTTAGCTGTCATTTAGAAGTTGGTAATGGTCAACAATATCCAACAGTTGCTTACACCCCTTTTGAAGACCCTTCTAGAGTGTACAGAGATCTTATGAAATACGTACATGCTAATAATAATTTCCAAGGAGGCTCACTTGTAAATCGATCCAATTTTGCAACAATATTCCCAATTATTTATTTCGATCTCACAAAGCAACCAATCGATATCAAGGATGGTGCAACGAAACTGACATTCAATTACAAACTATCTGGGGCTACCGGCGCTGATTACTCTGTATACGGGATGGTGTTATACGAACAAGACGTCGAATTGGTACAACAAAGTGGCAAGCTTTTATTGAGGAGCTAGGATGGACAAAAGGTATTTGATGTGATGTGTTAATAGTCGTAACAGACTATACTAAGCTACGTTTAGTATAATCTAATAATATAACGTCATGTCGTATTTCAAGTACAACGTAGGTCTAACACATGGTCAAAAAGAGAAGATGCATCGATCGTACTAAAAGAGAGCGCCTTTCACACTACGATTGAAGCATTCCCAACTAACAGGATCCGATCCATTGATGCTTACCAAAACTCAAGTCAATCGAATTCGTAGAAGCCAAATGGATGGTACTGGAACTGATATTCGAATTAGTCAGACACAGATGAGAAGACAGGATGGTGGTAGCTTGTTTTCAGCACTAGGACCTCCTATTACAAAAAAAGTTATGCCATTAGCATCCAGAGCTATAGGTCCTCTAGTATCGGGTGCTCTATCTGGGTTGTCTAGTTTTGGAGTGAACAAGATTCTAGGTAGTGGCCTTTTTTCAGTCCCTCAAAACAAGGTCGACAAGCTTATTCAATACAAGGATTACCTAACTGAAGCTCAAAAGAAGAAGATCGTCAATGCTCTCCAAACAGGGTCTGGTATTCCAGCTTTTAAGCTAAACAAAAAGCAACATGGAGGCTTCCTCGGGACCCTACTAGCTTCTATTGGAGTCCCATTACTGCTCAACGCACTAACCGGGAAGGGATTACAAGTCCATCCACATGTGTCTCAATCAAACATGCGTAACGTGTACGTTCCACATATCCCTACAAGCAAAGGAAAAGGGTACAAGCATCCTCCATTTCCACCTCCTATATATGGCTCTTGGGACAATCCAATTGGTATGGGTGTTACAAAGGCGAAAAAAAAAGACGTACAACAAAAAAAGGCAAGGGGTTGCTTCTAGGGAAGAATTCCCCATTTCGAGGGATTCCTCTAATCGGAGATATTCTGTAAAATTTATCAACAAACCACTGTCTAATATCGATATGGTAAATGGGTAAAACATCTTGGTATAAAACATTTTTTCGAGGAGTCTATTCTAGAGACAATTTACCAAAAACGATAAGTAACAATGAATGTGGCGTCGTTAACCTTGATACCCAATTAGGCCCGGGTACTCATTGGGTTTGCTACCGAAATATTGGTAAACATGTTGAGAACTTCGATCCTTTCGGGCTTTCGATGCCTGAAGAGGTAAAAAACTACCTATTAAATAGTAGTAAACATATATTATACAATCAAGATGAGATCCAAGAAAGAGACTCTGTTTTATGTGGTTATCGGTGTCTTTACTTCTTAAACGAAAGAAATAGAGGAACAACGTTCTTAGATACTATCCATAATCCCCAGTTCGATCCGAAAAACCATCACGTATACCATCGATTTTTGATTCGATACTTTAGTCTACTGTAAATATATACATGAAAACCTACTGTGTTAGAGAACGTATGCGTACTGATAATGTGCCTGGTAGTGTGCAATACAGTATTGCTAAAAACGGTAGACCGATGATGCGAGCTGTTTGTGCCAGCTGTGGAGCTATAAGACTCAGTTCATATCACAAAAGCATGAAGGTGACTCTTATATCCCAGCTAGCGATATAAGAGACTGGTACAAGAAGAATCGCAAGTATAGTGACTTTCCTGATTCGTATTACGAGAATTACCACAAAAAAGGTAAGGGCATTGATATCCATAAGCTTATTGGGAAACTACCCAAACCAAAAGCTGGTTTTACTCCTAGTAAATACAAGTATATGGGGCCATACAACCCTTTAGAAAAGCAGTTGGAATACGATAGAAACACTGGTGAGGTTACAAAATGGTACACACAACCTTACAACAAAGTAGACGAAATAGCTGCTCACCATGATATTTGCTACGACATGGGTAAAAACAAAGGTGATTGCGACAAGAAAATGGTTGCGTCGCTTGATGCATTACCGTATAGTGAAATGCCAAAGTGGGGTCAAACTGCTCGATTCTTGATAAACGCAAAACAAAATATTGGAATGGGAATGACGTCAAAAAACGGAAAAGGCCGTCTAGCGAAGAAAACTGGCAAGAAAAACTAGCTGATGAATTACACAAACCAATAAAGAGAAACTTTACTCGACGGCGTGTTATCGCTAATCATATAGATGATATATGGTGTTCTGATCTCGTTGAAATGCAACAGTTTAGTAAGTGGAACAAGGGATTTAGATACCTTCTAATGGTCTTAGACATTTTCAGCAAATTTGGATGGATTGTTCCATTGAAGGACAAAAATGGTGAAACAGTCGCTAAAGCATTCAAATCGATATTCAAGGAAGGTCGAAAACCACTGTATTTGTGGGTTGATAAGGGTAACGAATTCTATAATAAGTACGTGAAAGACCTATTAGAGAAGCATAACATAGTGATGTATTCCACTGAAAACGAAGAAAAATCATCTGTTTGTGAACGATGGAATAGAACAATCAAGACTAAAATGTGGAAACAATTCACTATTCAAAGCAATACACAGTACTTAGACGTGTTGCCTAAAATATTAAAACAATATAACAACACCAAGCATTCGAGCATCAAAATGACACCCATAGAAGCTTCAAAGAAAAAGAACGAAGGATTAGTATATTTCAATTTGTACGGTGATATGGAAGCACCAAAAAAGAAACCCAAATTCAAAATAGGTGATAAGGTTCGAATATCGAAGTACAAGAGAAAAACGTTCGACAAAGGCTATACTCCAAACTGGACTGAAGAGGTGTTTGATATCGACAAGATACAATACACGAATCCAATAACGTACAAGTTAAAAGATCTCAACAATGAAGGCATACAAGGGAGTTTTTACGAACCCGAATTATTGAAAGCAAAACAGGATGTTTTTCGTATCGATAAAGTCATTCGGAGGGATTACAAGAATAAACAAGCTTTAGTGAAGTGGAAAGGATATAACGATGATTTCAATAGTTGGATACCGATTAGGGATTTGAAAGATGTATAAAAAATATTATCTAACATATATTGTAGCAAATAAAAAACCACAGTATATATTACTGTTATCCTATCAAAATGATAGCCAAAATCAATTTTTGGCTATTGTTTGCAACGTTTGTTGTGAGATCGTTTTTTACCGTTTATAGTAACAATACTACAAATAGGACATTGATATTCTTTGTTATACCATCTTCTAGCAGCATCTATTTTTCTCTTCTTCTTGTCTTCGTCGGATACTCTCCTTGGACGTTTGTTGGCTGACTTTTTGAAGTTGTCTGGTAATTCGTCTTTTTCAACGTAATTGAATTCGTAACGACTCTTGTCTATCTTCGAAACACCTGTTTTGCAATGATTTATACTATCACAAATCATCTTGACGATTCCGGCGTTAATACCTAGATGTTGTTGTACTGCATACATACTAATGAAGTAAGAAGCTTCGTTAGTGTCACAATTAATTGCTTTCACACATCTTCTATTTTCATTATTCTTAGCAGCAAACGTATAATCACGATCTTTTGCTACTTTTTTGCAATTATTTTGTTGTGTAACCAACTGTAGATTGCTTAGACGATTGTCTTCTTTGTTGCTATTAATATGTTCTATCACTTTTCCATCTGGTATGATACCGTTAAAACATTCCCATATAAACCGATGGACATAGTATGTTTTGCAACCAGATTGAGCATGCTTTCTAACACCACAACTTACGTAACCATTGTGTGTTTTATTACCTCTGAGAGGCACTTTTTTTACTATGTTAATAATAATTCCATCCTTTGATCCAGCATACAAATCGTACACATGATGAACGTTATAAACGAACTCGTCGACTTCGATTTTTACCATATATTATAGAATAGATAATATTTCATTACAAAAATTATTATTCGTTCGAGGCTTAAAGAAATATCATCTAGTCTATAGTATATACAAGAAATGAGTTTTCTAAAACGATTATCAACTCGCTATTTAAAAGATGCAAAAACACTTGGTTATACCTGGATGGACCTACTAAAACAGACAACAAGACAGGAAGTAATCGACACTACAGAGAAATATCAGAAAGGCAAAAAAACGATTTCGAAAAACGTTATGGATAGGATCGATGACTCGATTCGAAGACTCCGTACTCAAGTAATCGAGGACGAAATCAAAAGAAAACATACAAGACTAATTCGCGAATCGTACATCCGTCAAAAAGAGAACAATGTTCGAAAAAAGCACATGGCCATCATCAAACAACAAAAGGAAAAACAAACAGCCGACGTCCGAGGTTCGACAACAAGAACGAGATTCCTGAAAACAAAAAAATTGCATTCTGGGATCAGTACAAGAAGCCGTATATAATGAAGCTTCGCCGATACTTTGTTATAAATAAGCTTAGTACACAAGACGTCAAAAAATACAAAGGCAAACGCACCTATGATTACTATGATGATGATGGAAAGAGGGACGATTTCGATAGAGTCGTCAAATTATTGAAAACATCCAACGACTTTGCTGAGTTACACAGAGAACACAAGCTATATATAAGCTGTATAATAATCAAATCACTAGCAAATACAAGTACTGATTACAATAAAGAAACCAATTTACTTGACGAAGACTTGTTCATGTCCAAAGAAGAAAATGGTGTTTATAGTCGATACGTCAACATTGATCCAACAAAAAAACAACGATGCACGAGACAACTCGTGTTACGTCAATACGATTATACGGCGTTTTCGAAAAGCTTTTGAAAAAGCATACGAAAGAAGAATATACAACTTTAATTTGACGACAAGAAACCTATGCAAATTATGTGGAATCGAATACAAAAACGAAAACATTGGTCTATCAATCAACAAATCCTTAGTATTCTTCGAGAAGTTCAAATTGGGTCTACATGTGTATGGCCCATATGGATCTATTTTTCAATATAAGCCTAAGAAGAGAAACAAGAATTTGAATCCATCTTCATTGTACATTTTTATACTAAACAATCATTGTTACGAGATTAACAACAATATCAAGGAGTTCGAGCAGTTACATTGGACACAACCCACATCCGATAATGGTTTGAACAACGATGTAGACCTGTTAAACGTGTCTAACAGGCACAATATAAGGCAACAACCAACCAATAGGGAACACATAACGTTTACAAACACCGTAGACGAAGTCATTGATTTCATAAAATCGTACAACTTGGAAGGTACTGAGGATATCAAAATCGTCCCTATCGTGCACAACGATTCTTTAGACCAATTGTTATTTGGAATCATAAACAACCTAAAATATACGCCAGAGATCAAAATGGTTGCTGGGAAGATCATCTCTCTTACACTGAAATACGACAAGACGATCTTCAACGTTACACTACCCGATACAAAGGCAAACGACACTGACGTATGGATCAACGAGGACAATTTCGAGTTATACAATACCATCGACGACGCATTCTATAATGGCCTAATATGTACCGAACACATGTCTACATACAACAAGAAGACGCTCGAAATCGAACACGCATTACCAATTGGGCCAAAAGGAGGGTACTTTGGCAACCACGTGTCCAAATCGTTAATGGGAATCGACTCAAGAAAGGCTTACACGTCTGATTTCATGAGCATAGAACAATTTCCTGTATTCAACCACTTCGATATATGTCATGAGTACGATGGTCACAAAATCGAGGACTATACCCAATACATAGTAAAAGTCCATCCCAAAAAAGCTAACCCAATACTGTTTTCAGGGACGTATTCTAGATGTTATGGTTACAAACTGAATCGAATCAACGAGAAATTTACGATTATGTACTACAAAAAACCATCAAACCTCGTCCCATCTAACAGTCGTACTCTTGTTAAAAACGTATTCGATAGCAAACTGCCAACAGATTTGAAAAGGTTTATCGCAAACAAGAACCTTGGATTAATCGAAAAGAAGAAAAACAGACGATCGATTTGTAGGGCGTTCAAGAATAGCAATGAAGCATTGTACTATCAAAGAAGGTTCCAAGATAGTCAGATATACTCGATTGAGGAGAACGAAACGATAACAATCGAAGACACAGATCCATTAGACAACGGTATCGACAAATCAATGTTGCCTACAAAAAGTTGCAAGACTATCGTCAAAGACATGTTACATGTACTATGTGTTTCAAAAGAACAGGGCCTGACTAATGGTTTCGTACCTATCAAGGAACTCATATACGAGATCCGTGATCTAAAAGACTACAAGACATACAAGAAGCTTATCGATTCAAAGATACATGTATATGGAATAAAAACGGATTCACTCATGATAGACGATAGTATCAAAAACATCAAAATGGTAAGGGAGCTATTCGATTTGTCTGACAAAATTGGCAACTTCAAACTTGAAAGAAACAAATTTCTACCAAATTCGGAGGTAAAATGCAACATCAATGAGTTACCAAAAATAGACAAAGTGATTGTCAACGAGCATACCGTGGTAGACGAGTACAACAAACATGAGCTAAGAAACGTTCTCGATGGTAAAAATGTTTTTATCAAAGGAGTGTTACCCGGAGTTGGCAAAACAACAGCCTGTAAAAACGTCTCAGATTTATTGTTTGTATCCCCATATAACAAGCTATGCCAAGCACTACGGAAAAGCGGTCATGATGCAGTAACGTTAAACAAGCTATTAGGACAAGGTATAGACGAAAACATAAAGTACAATAAATACGATACAAGTCCTTACAAATGTATAGTATTCGATGAGATGTTGCTACATAATCCTCGGCAACTCTACTCTATCAAGACATATATGGATCAAAATACCAACAAACAATTCCTTTGCACCGGCGACATCGACCAAAGAAAGCCGTTTAACTTTGGATGTAACAACGTCAACAATCAAAACGATTATCAATTATCATGCGTCAACCAAATGTTCCCAGATCAAATCACGTTAAAAGTAAACAAACGGTTAACACGCGACGAAGACAGGACAAAGTTAGCCATGTTGAAAAAAGATATATTCGACACTACTAAAAACCCAATTGAAACGTTCAAAAAACATGGAATAAAGGTTGTCAACAACATGAAGGACGTTGATACTACAAACAATATATGTCTTTTCAACTTCAGATGTAACCAGGTTAACAGCCATGTATCAAAGAACGTAGTAAGAAGAGATGGATTCTATGTTGGTATGGAAGTAGTATGCAAGTCCCACTACAAATCGAAAAAGACCAAATTATACGTCAACTATCATTACACCATCAAATCAATATAGGACGACAATATTGTTGTACACGAACCATTAGACGAAACCGATATTTCACTATCGTACGAAACGTTCAACAAGCACTTCAAAATGCCATATGCTAATACATGCGATAGTGTACAAGGTCTGAGTATCGACAACAAGATAACAATCTTTGACTGCAATACTTCATACGTCGATAGGTACTTCATTTGGACAGCATTGACCCGAAGCACTAATCTAAACAACGTACAAATATATGAGCATTCGAAAGAGGAAGTCATGTCTTTGAAAAAATCATGGGTCAAACTATACTTTACTCGAAAAGTACAAGGATACAAACAGCAAGACAAGAAAGGCGGTAGACTACACAATAGCGACGATTACATTGATCCCGAATGGTTCAAGATACAATATAGGACAAACAAAAAATGTCCGTTATGTAATGTGTTATTCGAGGTTTCTATTCTTGAAGACAACAAAGTAACAAGCAATATTACAGCTGACAGGATCGACAATAATAAACCCCATATAAAATCAAACTGCAAACTAACATGTGTATCGTGCAATGTTGCTAAACGATAGAATCGTCGTCAAATCTAAAAAATAAAAATAACTATAGAACACTTATTTTTCCAATATCTGAATCAAGTATTGGAATCAAGTATTTGAATCAAGTATTTGAATCATTTGTGGTCGTCTACATCTAAATCCAGGCGTACACCAAAAACGCTATCTAAGTCCAGGTGTGCACTAACTTACTTATGACATCATTGCTTGATAAGTGTGCCAATTGCTCATACCCAATCGTTGAGTGAGAGAAGTGTTTTATGTAGATACTTTTTTAGTTTGACTGAGCGAGTTTATTACATTTATCGTTAAATACTCGTTTATTGTTGATCACTTTTATCACATTAATCAGTGTTAA
>JANVCF010023344.1:0-25831 GCA_025388745.1 Hydrozoanthus gracilis
GGGGGAGGTGGGTACAGGAAGGGTGGCAGTCGGGTCGATTTGGTATCGAGAGAAGGGTCTGGTACCGAAACGTTTGAGATGGGAGTCAAGAGTTTGCGTGAGTAGTGGGGTGAGAGTAATGACTTCGAAAAGCTTTGTGTAGTGATAAAAAGGAGACCTTTGCTATTAGTTTTTTTAACATTGTCATTGCTGGAATAGATTGGAATTTATGGTTTTTATCATTACCAATGCGAAGAAAGGACAACAGAAAGTGCTGCCTCAAATTCGTCCTAGCTCATAATTGGCGATATACTTCGTTTTAGCCGTGTCTTTCGCGTCTACATCGAGTGTGACTTCAGCTTTGTAAAGCACCTTTATAAGCTTCCGTAATTCGAAAGAACTTTTAGTTGTGACGTATTAATTTATTTTGATTTACCCTATTAACTTAACAATTGATCTTTCAACGACAAACCACCAGACGTGTTTTTAGACAATCGGCTATCTATGTGTACGCCACTTGTCCATAATCTCTGAACAATATGAAGTCAAAATATTGTTTATTGTTGCACAAAAGTATATCGATCTTTGCATGCTTTAATCTTCTTTTGTTTGAGTAATGATACTGCTCTTCAATGGCCGTTCAGCTGGAAAGAACAGGCACTTTTTAGTTGTATTGTTGTTGATACTTGATTGTTTTTTCTGTTTGTTTGAATTTTATTTTACGCGCGAGCAGTTTTGAACGGGGCTTCTATTTTGTCAATGGCTTTTGTTGTTGCTTTTATTAATCTATCATTGCCTCCGGAACCCGATCTCACAAACACCGAGAGTGGTGCACCTTTTAAATCAGCAGTTAAGCCCTTTGCTGGAATACACTATCGCTTTGCTTGTCTTGAAGAGTAGAAATGATTGGTGTTGTTCAGTCTAATTTTTGAACCAATTGTTGAAACCCTATGAAGCGACCATTCATTTTGCTTGTCTTGAAAGTTGAGGTCAGAAATTTTAAGAGTTCTGTGGAAAGTTTTTCTAAAGCGTTGTAACTTTGACTTTTGAGAACCTCGTGGCAGACATGAAATTTCAAAAGGGCTCTTTTGAATGTGTTTGTATTGATCTTGTTATCAAGTTTAAAAGCCGTTTTCAATACAACTCTAAACCCTATGTCATTGCTGTTTGGCAGCCGGACATAGATGAATTGGCCTTTTATGAATATTGTTGCTTTGAGCGATTAGCTTGGCGTTTTCGAGTTGGCAAAGAAGGGTCCTTTCACTCTGTAATGACGAAAATCTGTCATTATGCTTTTAATCTTTTATAGCAATTTTTAATGAAGATTGTACTCAATTGTTTTTGAACGTAATGTGTAAGGAAGATCTATTCAGCACCATTCAGACAAAATAAAGAGAAGTTAGGGATGCATTGTTAAGTTGCGCTCTTTAAGTATACCATTGTTAAGACGTAAACATAGGTGGTATTTTGAATACAAGGTTGAGATTTGAGTACGTTCATTAGCAGGGTTTTTTGTTGCGCTATCGCATTTGGGCAGAGCAGCCTTACGCAGTAGATCGTGTAAAAAGTGTGGGTTCCAAAATATTTTCTTTTTTCGAAAAAGCTGTGCGGTTGCCGGAGAGCTGCACTCGTTACATTTCTAGAGCTGCCTCAAATATTACTTGAATCCTGCGTGTGCTTGATTGACAACTGTGCGTTGTTCGCGTACTGGGAGTTCAGCCAAGTGGTTCATGTAAGTTTTTTTTGTGCGTCTATTGAATGTCATCTAAAAGTTCCACGCGTGTTTTTCAAGTAGTGACACATTTTTGACGGAGGTAGAAAGTGAAACATAGTGAGTTTCAGTTTTTAATGTGTTTGCTCGCATCATAGGTTAAAACGCAAAGCGCAATATCCGGCAATGATACCCTTGAGTAGCAGAGTAAAAATACTGTTTTTCTTGAGAGCACAAGTGGGTATATACGTCAGAGTTATATTTTATCAGAAGTTCCCAAGAATTCTAGTTTCTCTCTCTGAAAAGTTAGGACTTTGAAAAAAAACCAAAAGTTGAAACACATTGTCGAGTTTAATTTGTATTTGTTTCAGTTTTTTAGTTCAATCTTTTGTACAGGTAACGAATTTTTGAAAAATATTTTAAAGCAGAGTCGCGGCAATCTTTAAAGCGCGATATTTTTGCCAGTATTTATTTTTATCAGATACTGTTCTGCTGCACAAATAGTCTCGGTTTGAAATGCGTCATGACCGAATTCCAAATCAATACTTTGCCTGGGCTACGTAAATCGTGCATTGTCAACATTTCCGCTCGTGTGTTGAGTAAAAGCTGCAAGTTTATTACGTAAGACAATAGCATGAGGTGTAAAGTACAGCTTTGGCGTTTTTTTAGTGCATGACGTCCAGAGTTTTCGAAGCATGCTTTGGTTTACTGGAAAAACGAAAACTTGAATAAAAATTTATTTTAAGCCGTTACTAAAATATTTTTTGATAAAAGCCAGGGGTGTCACTGTATGCGAATAAAAGTAATAAAACTTCTAGCGAATTTTGTTGGTTTTCAGTGTTTAGTCACATCTAAGTTTGTTCAGTTGTTGCTGAAATGCCGAATATCAGCTCATATTTTGCTTTACTTGTTGTCTACCCGCAAGCCAGTTTGCTACTTTTTCAGTGTTTGTATTTGTTTCATGAAGTGGGAATAGATTTTAGAAAATATGTGCCAATAATTGCTTGCACAAGTTTAAGTAATACAAACACAAAGAAAAGTCACAAAGAATGAATTCTAAACACAAGTATTAAAATCTCGATCCTTTGCTAAAAAGTTATGCCGCAGTTGAGTAAATGTGTAAAAACACCAAGCTCGAACCAACTAATTACAAGTTTTTATATTTTAAGTGGTAGCGGTCGTGTTACGCATTAGAAAAGGCTTTATCATTTTAATTTATGAGTTCATGTTTGGCTTTTCTTGAAGTATCATTCGGCCTGTTTTGTCGGTTTTTCTAGCATAACCTGCGGCGATTTTTTCTACCTAAGTAAACAGTAATATAAGTTGAAGTATCTTTTCACCAACTAATAAAATCGAATATCTAAGTTGCTGACTGATAAGCGAGCGAAGCCCTTAACAGACTCAGCAGACATCGCTTTTCAAAATTGCCATCCTTGACACTTTGTGGCGTCTCTCTTTGTTTGATAAATTCTAAATTTAACAAGACGGCTTGCACGCATTTTCGCAATAAGACTCGCGAATTAATCAACTGTCTTAAGCTTAAGATTACAGTAATGATCTTTGACGCAGAATTTAATTTCAGAATTTGTTGTTTAATTTAGCGGGAATTAATTTCTTGCGGGAGCGTTCGTTAATGATGGGAGGTTTTATTGTATGCACATTATTGAAGTTTGTTTTACTGCTAGTTAATTGATAGCGGTTCGCATGTAATTTCCTCCTCGAATTTTCTTTCCTGACAACTTTATAAGCACTCAGTGCTTGAATTTGTCTGTGGTAAATAGATATTGGTTGAGATATTGACGAAATTGTGAAAAACGTTCGCAAACTTTAGTAGGCTGAGGGATTAAAATTAACTCAAGTGTTTGAATTAACTCGTCCAATGTACCGCCCGTTTGGGCTGAACGTCAATGACATTTGCTTATTTACAAACTCGAAGCGGCTCCTTTATAGAGAAAACCTTCCGAAATCAAGTTGAAGCCGATGATTATAAGCAACTAGTGCACGTTCGATCGCACTGTCATTGAATATTTTTCATATAACATTTTCAAATTTTTAAGCATTTTTTTCTCGTCAGTTTATTCTTTTACAGTCGCGCCTGCCAGTGTTGAGTGCGCGCCTCAGTGAGTCGACATTTCGCAGGTGCATCAAGACTATAGCGAAAGCTTTTTTTTATTGTTCGTAGTTCTTAAGTAAAAGTAAAGTTTATTGTTTCTTTATTTTGTCGGGAGAATTCATACTTCTTTTGTGTGACGGTCCATTCAGTTTGTAACAAAATTTTTCTATTCAAGCAGAAAAGGAAAAAAATTTCATGAGAGCTCCTGTATTTAAGGTTAAACGAACGCTCCTTGTGTATTCGTATTCTAGCGTTCTGTCAGCAAATGTCATTAATCTGCTTTCAAGTAAGTCTGACGCTCACTATTAGATGTTTTCCTATCCTATTTTGATTTTGTTTTCATTTGAATTATGTGTCCTATAATTTTTTAGAGATTGCAGTTTATGTATACCGTTCCAAATAAGATTTTCAATATTATTCAAGTAGCTATTCATTTGCAGTCCTGAAAATTAATTCCCCAGCTAAACAATCAAACGGGTAAATTTACGAGTTTGGTGAAGCGCATTTTAGTGCATGTTAGATTTAGTTTAGACTAGTGAACACAAAAACACCCCAAAGATTTATGTTTCTTAGTAAGATAGTTTTTAAGTTTTACTGTTGAAACCATTTTTTTTATTTTGACCTTGGATGACGAAAATTATGAAGTTTTTGCAAAGTTTACACAGATGTATCCGACTCGTTCTTTGTCTTGACTACCGAGCGAGGTCGCCAAGGCTAAGATAATGTACTATGGATTCACTAGAACATAATTTAGTTATACAAACCGTTCTGGCTTTCTTCTGACCCTTCATGTATCAGTTATATACCTCGAAATATCAAAGACAAATGTCGTTCTTAAGGCGCGTATTTTGACCATGTAAAACAAACCACCTTTGTAATAAAACCAACGTAGAACAGAAAATTTTGAGCCTAAACATGAAATCATTAAAATGGTTCGAATATGAAGTTCTGCAGTTGAATCAAACAGACTACAAGTTATAGTTGAGTTCAATTAAAGTTAAAGTTACTGTTTTCCTTTTTAATAGGTGAATTATTTTTTTTATACTGCAAACGCGACATTGAAGTTGAACTTGTGCGGAAATTAACGCTTTTGTCCTTGGTTGAATTTCTGTGTGTTACCTTCTCCTAAAAAAGTCTGAATCTTCTGTTCATGGTACAGTAATTAGCTCTCTCTCTCTCTCTCTCAGACGACATCACAGTATATATCCATGAATGGCAGGGCTTTTATTCGTGTTCGCATTGCGTTTATCGTTGAGTTAAGTTTGAAATAAATGACAGCGAAAATACAAAACGAGTTTTGCCAAAAAGGTAGACACAGAGAAATTTTTAAAATCGTTATTTATTCTTAATGACGATGAATCAAACCGCACTGGTTATTTTAGCATAAGAATGATTATCTGTCAATAAACACGGTCAATTGCTTCACTGTTGTTTTGCTGCACAAATAATCTTGGAAGTTTTTCACCTCAGCTTAGCATTGCTTAGACCACACACATTATAATTAGATAGAGAAGAATCTGAAACGTGTATTGGGTTTTTATGTAGAAAAACCTGTAGCTAATGAGTATTTTTTTCATTTGACATAAGATTTTTATGGAGCTTGGAATTTATGTCGCTTTCAAGGAAACTATAAGCAAGTATCTTTTGGTCAAAGGGATTTGGTTTTGCGCACTGCGACTAATTATAAGGTGTAAGAAAAAACTCAAGTTATAGAACCGACATTTTAGCGCGTTTGCACTACGATTGAAAAGCATTTTGCTTTTCGGGTCCCGTGTTCGCGAAATTTCATTTCGGGTTAAAAAAATCCCTATCGAAAATTAAACGAGTTTGTTTTCAGTATGCCCACATCATTAAGTATGCTCAGTTAGTTAGAATAAGAGCAGATGTGTTATTCTAAAAACAACTAGTAAAACTTTATTTATTGAATTTAAATATTACTTCTAACCTATCATGTTCAATATCCCGAGGATCTGTAAAATTTCTAAAAAATGAAAAGTTTTATTTAAAACGGGAAGGTTTTACCACAATTTGTTTTGCACCGTTGATGAAAATTCCAGAATTAATGTTGCTGGAGTAATAACGATTAAATTTTTGATTTTTTCCTAAAGCATATTCTTAAGCAAACAATATATTTTCGGAAAAGTGGGAGATTTTGTATTGGGCAAGAGCGCCAGGCCCAACACCTGAATGAAGTGTAAATGGTCTGTCGCACTCCATAATCAAGAGTGGGCTTAAATTCAGGTGATAAAATAATCCATCTTTTTCTGTTAAAAACTGAAAGAGTTCAATTTTCGTTTGTCTGAAGATCCAAGTTTAATTGAAGGTTTTCAGAACTTGCAACGCATTTTGACCACAGATGAATAAAAATGTTACGAGCGTGTTTGCTTTTAATAATTTTTACAATAGCTTGTTTTGAGTTCGATTTTTTTATTTTTTAAATTTTTTATAATTGTTTGTCTCAAAGGACGAAGTCGACCTCGCGCGCTATACCGTGTTTCATTCAGAAATCTAAAACTTGGGACTGAACTTACTCGTTTTTCTCGACATTTTGTATGTGGCATAAGTATAAGAGTTGTTTCGGCTGTTGCCTAGTTTGTTGTTTTTCGACACGTACTAGTAAGGCTCCACGCATCATACAAAACCTGAAAGGGTTTCTGCGAAACTACCATAGTGTCCATTACACGCCGTGTTCTTTGCTAGTGAGTGTGCGAACACGATGCACAAATCACTATCTTCCTGCAGTTAGTGAAAGAAAAGGTACATTGAATTGAAATAATGGAGAAAATGTCGGCACTTGCAGAAATGTAACGCTCTTTTTGTAGTGTTACATGTTCTATTTAGGTAGCATATGCGTAATTATACGTATAATATTGCAGTCTGATAAAAGATAACATTTTTCGTTTTTCCCTTATCTTTGAAGTATTTGCTTATTTAAGAAAGAAGATTTGCTTGGCAAGCCATTCTTCGCACATTTCCCATCCGGTTATTCTAAGGGTGATGAAGGGCGTTTTGTTTGTAAAGTTCGCAAGCAAAAACAAAAAACCCTTACTATATTTTTTTATCTGTGTGTTTAATCTTTATCACTCAGAGATACAGTTTTTGTGGAAAGTTCAAGGCAAAAGTAAATTTTATTATTTGGGTGCTTTTTTGCAAATTTTTTATTTTGTTTTACTCAGCATTAAAGTATTTTTTTTAAAGAACTTTTCCAAATTTATACCGTTATTTTTTATTGGCTTGTTTTGTATAGCTACGTGATAATGGTTTTAAACGTTGCTGCATCTGCAAAGAACGGCTCTTTCGGTGATTTTTTTTCCAGACTCTTTAGGATGCCATGTCAGTGTGCAATACAGAAACAGTTTCAAAGTGTCTGCTTCGTTGGAATTTCCTTGCAGCACTCAATGCTGCTTAAAAATACTTTGTGTCAAGACGTTTTTATGCTTTAAAAATTAAACATTGCGGTCGTATAAAGACTTTAGTGCCCTTCTTAAAGTAATGTTAAAGGATTAAAATGTAATCTTAGAAGCGTAATTCCAAAAATCTTTGAGGTGTCATTATGTTGGAAATTCAGAAGCCAAGGAAACTCTCTGACAAGCCATAGAATGCAAGTTGAACCAATTCAGCGTTGTAATTAGTTATGTGGAGTTTCAAATTAATCTTCTAATCACGGAAAACATTTTCAGTAGAACTTCATTTCATTTATTTCGTGGAGTAAATGCAGAACGCGTTTGGTTGATAGTCAACTTTATAATGTGGAAATCGAAATCGATAGACTATTGACTCGGATCAACGCACAGTAATTTACTAGCAAGCTAGATATGCTTATCTTGAGTAACTCAAAAAAACCAACTTTTGTCTTCTTTTTTCCAACTCTACCTGAACTTACTAATTACACTGTACTTAAGATTTAATGAGCAGTTGGAATTTCGTGTTTTTATCATCGAGTCTGTACCAAAGGTTTTGCAGATAAGAGTACACAGCTGCATGACGTTTTGTCTGTGAAAAGAAAAGATTTTCCTTCACGTTTCTTTCTCTTAATTTCTCAAGTTTATCAGCCGATCAGTGTAAGGCCATTTTCAAGGTTGCTCCAGTTTTTTGGTTATTAATTTTTCTTTGTTGCTTGTCAGATGTAGACACTTTGGACAAATTCAAAACAAAATACGGAATGCGTATTTTTAATGCAATCTTGATGAAAAAAATCCTCTTCTTTCTCATTAGTTTTCTAAATTGGATTTTTCAACTATAGCTTTAAATTTAGCAACATGCATTTATTAAAGACTTTTTTCGTTTCAACTACGAGGTGCAAGCGGCGTCGCCAGCATTATAAATGTTTTGTTTCTTTGGATTTCTGAATACACCACCCGGTGGAATCCTGATGGAATCTGAAAAGAACAGTTATCATAGAATCAAAGTTGAAGCGACACCGCTCAGCAATTCTGCCCCCATATTTTGCATCTTATGAATATTTTCTTTTGCCTGTTATTCGCATAAATATATTATAAAAATTAATATTATAACAGAAAAACTCATCAAATGGATTTATTTTATTTTTTATGGCTAAGACTTTTAACAGCCTGTTAGATTTTGCGATGTTAACCTTGTGGTGTTACTCCTAAAACTGATTCACTATTTTTTGCATCGGCCGTTGTTTGGGCATGTTAAAGTGTTGTCTTTCATTTCATACTGTCTGTTTACACAGCCTTCAAGAAGACTATTTTCAAATCTGACTAAACACACGCAACTACACGAAAACTAAATATCCCCACAAAATGTTTGAATTTAAATGCGCCAGCAAGCTGACAACTTCAAATGGAGCTTGTAATCAAAATCTAACAGCTTCTTGCCATCTGGTCGAGCTTTCACCTGTTCTTAAAACTCTAGCTTTGTCTTGAATTAAGGTCTCCCCCGTTGAAACCCTGGGTTAAACGTCAGTGAAAAAATCAAGTGCTTTTCATTTTGAATATATTTGAATGATAACTGGCGGTGACGAGTTGAACAAATGCCGAGAAGTCACTTCTATTTCTCACTGCGTTCGAGAGACGGAAGGTCTGGATTATCCCTCCAGTGGCCTTTTCATGCCAAGCCTATTTAGAGCGTACATAGAAAAACCTGAGAAAAAAGACAGCGCTAAAAATTAGCATTTCCATGACATTCTCGAAGAATGAATTGTGATTTCTAGTTACGAAAACCTGATTAAACATGCGTGCGTTGTCGTTGAAACGCATCTCGAGTTTCCGTTCTGCTAACTACCATGGGTACTTATTTTGCTTTCAGATGCAGTATTACTTTACACTTTTTCTCAAATTAGCGCATCACATTTGTGTACCTATCCGTTATACGAAGAAAAGAAAAACATATGTTGATGTACTTGCCATTACCAAGCTTGTATCAATTTTCCTTTAATGGGTTGAACTTTTGCAGGAAGTTTCTTCAAATTAGCCGCGCTCTCTAGATTCGCGCTCAAGCTCGGGTTTGTTTTGTTATGCTTTCGCTGTTGTCGGTCAGGACATTTTCTTCAATGCCTTTGGCCCGCCCCAAACTCTGCTTATCTGTTGGTTTGTTTGTGTTCTCGTTGTTCGCTTGGGTGTTGTGAATCGCAAAGAATAAGAGTTTTCAAGCAATACAAAGCAATGCTAGTTTTTCCCTTGTAACGATCTCAATCGCGAAATTCGAAAATAAAAAGAAAGCCGTTCGGTAAACGATGAATGACAATGCAAACCTCGCCTTAATTGTTGGCCTTTATTTCGTCTATATTTGATGTATTGCTTCGGTGATTTGATTTGAATACGGCTTCAGACAAGCTGTAATGCCCTTAGTTGATCAATGGCTTCCTTAGTGAGGCGCGTCAATCTTTTGGCCTTGTTTCAAAAGATGTTTATATTTGGTTGTAATGGGAAGTGTTTGGCCATCATTGACTATCGACCAGCCTTTTCAAGAGCAAATTATAAAGCAGTTATTTTCTATGTTGAAACTGTACGTTATCTACGGCTTTCAATATGTCAGCGTGCATAATGCATATTGTAGGCGAGGATTAGATCGTTGTTGTTTAAGCAAACTAAACGTATTTTGGCGGCAAGACTACTTCTTGTCGATTTTTAAGCTAGACATATTCTTTCTTATGTTATACACTCGTCCCTCCAGTTGCTAGAAATTTCAAATCAAAGCAAATTACAACGGCACTTTGATTTCCATTTATGTCCCGCGACCTAACGTAAAGCACTCGAGTTTTAGGGTCAGCTAAAAAAGCTTGGTTTCTTTTCATAGAGAAAAATTTATTACCCTTTAACCTTGGGGTAGAACTTTGGGTGTAAACTAACTTAGAGTAACTGTTCTCATTATTAATTAATTTGTGAAGCTGTAATGGTGGGCGGGAGGAGAGTGAATCTTATTAAGGGGTTTTTTGTGATGACAGAGTCATGGATAGCTCGAGATTGCTATCTCAATCCAACTTTGTTTACTCCCTAGCGGGGGGTAGTTCAACATAGGTGGTCTCACGACCCGTCAGTTGACAATTTAGTAATGAAGTGCTAAGCTTTGCACGCTACCCAGTTTCCTCTTTATTACAAACTCGCGGGAAATTTGCTGATTTCCGCTGAAACTTTGTAAATAACAAAGATGTGCAACAACACTTCTTTGATCTTCCTTCAACCTACTGCGAGTGAGGCGACCGTCAGTCGCCCGGTGCGAGTAAAGATAAAGATTTACAGTTAATTGAAAATTTTCTTTTGCGATTCCAATAGTCGAGTGACTAAAATTCTGTCAACTCACGAAACTGTTTGTGGAATCGAAACTTCATTTTGGCTTCAATTTTAGCCTTCAAAGTCGGCTCCCTCATTTGGCAGGAACATCGGTAATTAGTTTACACAGGCAAAATGTTAATTGAGATCATTCCTGTCGCTGCACGTGCGTTGTTCTTGAGGCCGCGTGTGACGAGCTCGCATCAGTGGGCAGATTTTTCTCTAAACACGTAGCTCATGTCGTATCTTTTGATTCTCTCACTAGGTCCTGTACTTGGATGACTTCGTTGTACTGGACGTAAGACGAACTCTTCTCTTATTACATAAACATTTTTCTTCGGCCTGAGATTGTTTGCAGACCAACCGCTGCCAAGTGCCGTGAGATGAAGGCTGTGTTTTTTATTAATTTCACGGGAATTAAAATTTCTCGCAGTTGTCAAGTGGAGAACGGACCGAAATTAGTTTAAGAAGTACTCAACAAACTAGATGGCACTCTCTTAACGAGCATCTTAATTTAACTGAAGTTCCGCAATGAAGTTCGAAGTTTGCCCAGTCTTGACAGACAATTAAAGCGTTGTGATTTTCAAACTTGTTATTTCATTGCGGAAACTTCTATCAATCGCCGTTCGCGTTTATTTTATATTCATACACAAGGGAGTTTTTATTTTGTTTAGTTTGATATTAGCATACAATATTAACACCTTTTCAGGACTTAATTTTTTTCTGTTGCTATCGATAAAATAGCGCATTAGAGTGCCGCCGCGGTTCGTCGCTCTCTCTGTTAAATGTCACAAGCGTTATTCTTGTAAGCAAGTGTAACTTTGACCGGAAAATACATTCGTTGAGATAGGAAGAATTGAAGTTTATAAACATTTGTGTGTTGATGAAAGACAGTTTCGAAAAGCTGTGCATTGCAATTTGTCTTCAAACTTTGATCAAGTTTAAATTTACCACTTTGACTAAACAAGAGAGTAAAACCTCATTTTTTGGTTAATGTGGATATCTGTGGTTTATTTGGGCTAAGTATTCGCGATTAAGACCGCTATAGTTGTGTCTAGAAACACTTCATTGCAGCCAGAATCTGTCCTTCAAGTCAAGACCAGCTTTTTACTTCAAAAAGCTTCTAATTATTTTGGCGCGCTCGTTATTAATTAGCACGTCCTGGCGGAGGGACCAATAGGCGCTGAGCCTGGCCTAATTAGCTTCATGGTTTCCGCGGAAACAGTTGGTGACAAAACAGAATGAGTAGGTTCGTTAGAGTCAGGTGACTTTCCACGTGCACCAGACGTCAGATGGGTGACCAGCGTGCAAACACCTGCGTTGCGAGGCCAATTTTCATCAGCTTCTCGGTGACAGGTCATTTCCTTCGGCTGTGGTGATTAAGGATTAATTGAAACAGCTGACTAGACCAAACCTCGATTTGATTTGCCGAGTGGCTGATAAGATCTCGGAATCAAAACGTCCGAACCCGCCCCTTTTCACAACACCGCCAACCAGCTGTCAACTCCTCTCGTCACTGTCAATCAACTGTCACAAGTAACGCACTAAAGACTCGTCTATCACAACTGTCAGCAAGTGGCCCCTGATTGGCTCGAAAAACTCTGTTCGCGGGCTATCGATCAATAACACATGGAATCGAGTTGGTGAGAGTCAAAAATAACGTGTGGTCTTAAGGTCAGCAAGGAAAAGAGTTAACGGCATTACGCCACCGCAGTTCCACACATTTACTTTACACTTGCACTCCGAGGTACGCCGATTTTAGAAAGAATTTAGTTTTGTTGTTCGAGTAATGTCTACTACAACAGCAATTTCTCCTTCGCCGAATACGGCTGCGAACAACAACAATGTCTCCGATAAATGCTGCGATCGAGTAAAGAGACCTATGAACGCTTTCATGGTGTGGAGCCGTGAGAGGAGGAGAAAGATGGCCCAGGAAAATCCGAAAATGCACAACTCGGAGATAAGTAAAAGGTTAGGATTGGAATGGAAAGAGCTTTCAGACGAGGAGAAAATGCCCTATGTGGCAGAAGCCAAGCGACTTCGAGCAGTGCATATGAAAGAACATCCAGACTACAAGTATAGGCCAAGAAGAAAAAGCAAAACTTTACTGAAGAAAGACAGCAAGTATGCCTTGTCAATGCTAAGTGGGCAAGCACCTCCGGTACAAAGGACAGTTGCACAGGGACCCGAACATTTTGCACAGTTAAATGGTTATAGCTACAACCCGGCATTAAGTTATGCTCCCGTAGCGGACCCATATGGCCAAATGTACAACTCTGGCTCTCATCCGCTTTCTCCTCATACTCCAAATCAACTCCAACCCTCCAACGGGATGGCTCACCACTACTCTACAATGGCGGGCGGGCAAATGTATGTTCCTTCGTCACAAGCATCAATTTACACCATGAACGGCACGTCCATGAACTCTAGTTTGTATTCGTCACAGCCTAGTAATCAAATGATTTTGCCAAACGTCAAGCAGGAGCCGGGTATGAGTGGAGGACCAGCACCGCGATCTCGAAACTGTACAGACCAGCTTGGGGATATGATTAACACATATCTCCCCACAGATCAAGTTAACGGCGCTCATGGTCCAGTACAGAGCGCCCCTGCACATCACCAACCTCAAGGACAGAGCCGTTATGTTACAGCGGCACAACACTGGCAGCAAGACCCAAACCAGGCGGTGAACTCCATGGCGGCTAGTCACACTGTACCGGTCGTGCCAGCGTCTATCAGTAATGTATCTACAGTGAACGGTACAATGCCATTAACTCATATCCCGTAGTAAATTGAATTCACAGAGTATCTAGTATCATACTTATGACCTACACCCGCGCTGAGAGACCAGAAAACCGGTAAACGTTAAATTATATTTTTACTGTTGAGAAAAATTTCTATCTGACTCGAACTTGAAGTGAATTTTGACAGCTTTCAGAGCTTAGAGCACTCGTTTCGCTCTGGGAGAGACTCCAATGATGTCTAGTCTAACAATTTATGAAGTGTGTATTTAAGACGACAAAGATCTATGCCTTACTGCTGGCACTGTATTATAATCTCTACCCTCACTTGAGCGTTGTTGAGATAAACACAAATGTGAACGAGGTATATTTTGCCCACTAACACTCGCCTTGAACCGTGGTAGCGAGCGTGAAAGAATTTTTTTGTAGTTCTGTGAATCATACGTGACTCGGTTAAGTTTGAGAGAATCTCGCAGTGGATTTCTTTCCGAGATTTGACAGATTTGAATCTTCATGTTTGTAAGATTTGTTGTTTGAGTTTCGCTGTAGAATTAAGCACATTTGTATGAATTTCGGTGCAGTTGTGTGTACCGTCACAATATTAACCTAGTATTGTGCTGTTATAATGATATCTTGATGAGAGAGCAGACAGCTTGTATATAAAGTTCAGATCAAACTGGAGAGATAATTTCTTTATTTTCATTTTGAGGAGAAAAAAGCGCATTAAACGTTTTGAAAACCCTCGAGCGTGGTTTATAAAATATCTTCATTCTTGGTGGGTGTTGAAAGCCTCGAGTTACCCGACACGATCGCCAAACTAGCCTTTCCACGCAAATTTTGACGCAGAAAATTACGCGCTCCAAATTCAAATACGGCACCAAAATTACTCAAATATTTTTTATTTGATGTATAACTCATGAAAGGAAAACAAAAGGCCACAATTTCTCGCTCAAAGGGTATTTGAATACACGTATATACACAGAGGAGGGAACGTCGGCTTATGAATAAGAATGCTTTTCAATTGAGGCGTTGAGAAGTCTTGCTTTGGACATGTTTTTTGCTATGGTGGCGTCAATTGATGTGATGACAGCTCGATTTGTACTCCCATTGGACAAGCTTTCCTCGCTCGATCGCAGCTGCTTTATCATAATGCAGTAATAACCATTAACCTTTATTAGGTCTGTAATGCCGAGAATGCACAACGACTTCATTACTCGATGAAAAAGTAATGAATACATACAAAATGTTACGTCCAACCGCAATCAAAGTTACCTTAGCCGAGAGCCGCGATCAGTGGATCAAGGCGGATTTGTATCGCTCTAGCAATACTGCGGCGAAAACGTTTCAATTTTCTTGCTTAACTCGAGTTGTCATGACTACAAGAACGTAACAACGAGTAAAATAGTAAATTTTAAGGGTGGAAGCTGGTTTCGTTGGCCGAACTGATAGTTACGCTTTCACAACTAACTTGACTATGCAGCTAAATCGAGTAGTTAATTCGAAAGGAAGTGAACAAGATTGTTAAAAAATCTCGATCATTTCCCAGTGTTTTGATGCGTGGTTGACAGGTTTCTACACTGCAATTAGCACATGTTTATTATTTTGCGGTAACTTATATAAAAACCTTTGACTAAAATTAGATCCGTACCCATTCATTTCCTTTGCGCTTTACGGGGCAGCATTAACTTCAGCGAGCGGTTCGATTTAAGGGTTTGCCGAAGTTTGATGGAAATTTTCAAGATTTACTAGAAGCAAACAACAGCTGCCACAAGACCAATATATTCAGTGAAGTACTGGGCTGGAAAAGTTAAGTTCCTCGTTGCGCCGGTTTGTTAGATAAGCAGACTGGAGCTGCCTTGAACAATTATGCCGTGTGTTCAAATAAACTCATAATTTACTTTTGATATGTATCAATTCATTTAGACTGAGAGAGTTGCGAAAGGAGTGCAAAAAGTCGACCAAATTTGCTTTAGGTGTATCAAATAATGACCGGTAGCGTAGACGATATTCAGTTTATATTGCCCTTGTGTAAAATGCAAAATAAGTAGCTTTATGAATATTCTAGCTCTTGATTCTGTCAAAGCGACTCCTGCTAACGTTTGTTTATATAGCCACCAACTTGAGTTTTACACCGAACACAGATTTCCTTGAAATAAATTCGAAAAAAGAAATAAGAAACTCTGTTGTTCGTCTCGCTAATAATCGTAAAGGATGTAAATTGATGTGCAGGTTTACATCCCGGCCTACCACTAACAATCCCTAAAGGGCGACTCGAAAAGTTCTTTGAAATGCCGTAAGGACGCGTGGCCGTCTTTGAAGTGAGTCGGGAATTCACTGAGCGAGCACAGAGGCCCTTTCACTGAATTTCGATACGAAAGGATATCGTAACCAGTGTTTACAAAACAGCAACTTCTGTCATCTCCTGTGGTATGGACAGCATTTTACAAATGATGCCTTGACAAATAGCCGCTATTTACTTCGTGTGTGCGAACAAAGCCAACATGCAAATTTTTCGCGTTGGAAAGTTGAGTGGAGTCGCAAGCAAATAAAGCTTCATTACTGTGGCTTCTGTAACTTTAATAAAGCACAGCTCGAGTTACTTGAAACGTAGAACTCCTATTTTAAGCAGTCATTTTGCAGGCATTATTAAACATATACAAATTAGTTGAATGGAGTGGTGGCAGCGAACAAAAGAGACTTAACCTTTGGCTACAGAATTAGAGCTGGCCATTATCAGTAATATGGTTTTGATGAAATTATGCACATGAAAGTTCCATTCTCTTTCTACTTTAACTCAAATGTCTAGTAGTGATTCAATTAGGCGAAACGATCATTGATGATCACTCATCGGCCGTAAGACGTAAAGCAAATACTGAACACTCGTCAGTTTAACCCAGTGAATTATTTCGCTCTTAACGCATCAAGACGTTACCCAAATCTTTTGTTTGCTTGTGTATGAAAACTCCATTAGATTTCTATAGGAAGGGAACTTGAATAGATAAAACTTTTATCATAGTAGAAATTTGTGTTTACATTAAGTAATAACGGGCGTAAATATATCCGAAGTGAAAACCTTCCCGTTCAAAGCAAAGACGGTACTGTTGTGCGCGCTCGGGTTTTTAAACTAATGCAAAGATGGCCACGCAGTCTGGCAAACCCAAGGAAACTCCCGTCTTGGCGGAAACTTCAACCAGAAATCGTAACTCGTGACACAAGTTCAAGTGGAATTAACAAAAGTTAGGAAAACGAAGAGGTTGTAGTTTTTGGACGCGCGCGGAAAGACAAAACCCTAAACCTAATCAGGTAATGTAAATCAAACTGGTTGATCAATGGCCGAGGATTAACTTTGCAACTTCGTTGCAAGAATTTTATTTCTCTTTCCCTTTTTTCCAGAAGTAAAACCTCAATACGAGAAGTAAGCACGGAAATAATTTTTTTTCGGTTCTTGTTGTAACGGAAGAAGGCGTGATACCAGATAGCTGGGTAATGAGTTCATGGGGAGATAAAATCAAGTCCTTGGAGGCGTGAGACGAAAAACTAATTAATTTCTCTGCGGTAGGCCTCCGTTTGAAGCAAGTTCCCTCACTTGCAAGTATAAACACCGAGCGCTCTTGCGAGCCTTGAACACGCAAACTACATTTCCTAAATGAGCGAAAGTGTTGGCATGAATAGCTCCATATGTTTTGGCCAGTCACCGCTAATTGAAAATGTGCACTTAAAAGCTTTTATTCAAGAGCTGAGCGGTCGCACTCGGTTTTATGTTTTTGAGTTGAAATGTTAACGAATTGCACATACATCCAGCGAAGAACTGCATTATGTATATCGTGTTTCGTAGTTTAATTATCGGCAATCGAGCCTTAGCAAAAGATTATGCTGCAACTCTACTGTTAGTTAGAGTAGTAAGTTTCGCTATCTTATTTTGGTTTTAAGAAATGAATGGGTTGTGCTTTATGATAATTACACTGCAACTTGGCATCAACACCCTGGCTTGGATTAATCCTGGATCACAAAGCTTTTTCAAAACAATTTAGCTCGTCTAATTTATACATAAAGGAAAATGGTACAACCAACCTAGAAAATGTTTGATTTGAGAGTCTTGAGTTCCCTCCCATCTCAATTGTCGTTTCAAATTGCTCTCCAAAATAAAGTTAATTCAAAAACAGACGGAAACTTGACCGCTTGCTATTAATGGGAAGACGGATAAAGCTTGGAAATTACTCGAACAAGCTTCGTCATTCAGTCAACGTACTTATTATTTTGAAAACATATTTAATGTTATTTCTGTATCGCCAGTGTGGAAATTAACAAAAGTAAAACCAATATTTTTTTTGAAAGTTGGTATAATTCACCACCTGTAAAAAAATCGACGTGTTACCAGAAGCTCTGAAGACATGTTTTATATATGAATATTCTCTACTTAAATTTCCTCCAATTGCATTTAATTCGTTTAAAGGGAAGATGAACAGCAAAATCAGTGTCGTTACGTGACGGAAAACCAACAGCGCGCAGTTGAAGTTTTATATCACCAGAAAAAAAGATTTAGCAACAATACATTACTTAACGAAGTGCGCTTTATTCCAATCTGGAGCTCAAAACATAGCATTTGAATTTTCCGAGGTGAAAACTGAAATGTACTTTCATCGAAGTTTGCATTACGGGAGAAACAGAAAGCAGTGCGTGGGAGGAGCAGCATTTTCACAGGGAAACACATTTTTGCTCTTGAGCAAAATAATTAACACTTGATGAGTGAACAGACGAAATGAGATGAATAATTCATTTTGAAAAGAAGCACTTTCTGGCAGTCTAATCGAAAATGAAGCTCCTCCCATCGCAAGCTAATTGCCTCGGGGACACCGTGGGACCAAAAATTATCGCGATGTTTGAAAGAAAACTCGATGTTGTGTTTTTTTCTACTGCTGCGACAAATGCTTTGTGATAAAATTTCCCACCGTAAATAGAATACAGAAAGTAGGAATTTGGAGTAAAACTGAAGGAACTGGGTAAATTCTTAATGAAGAGTTCTTAAGACATTTTCGTTTATATCGGAAGAATTCGCTTTTGGGAGACGTAATAAAACTAGGAGATCAGAGTTTGAGATATGTTGCCGCGAGTTCGATCGGAGAGTGTCAATTTAACACCGTGATTATCAGTTGCAATTTACTTTTGCTGTGTAATTTAGATTTGAATTTAAATTTGAATTTAAACTTAAATCTTGAATCAGCTAGGTTGAGTAATGGTTTTGCTCACGCTTGTAAGAGTTGAACCAAAGTTTTGTTTACAAAGTGGCCACTTTGTCAGAGCAGGGTTCTGGCTGTATTTTCCACTGACAGTTGGAAACCTTTTTCCCCGGCACAAACCCTGAAGCCTGGGGCTACGAGATTGTTTGAGCTGCATTTGATTAAAGCGTAGCTTTGGGAAAGGGAATAACTACGAAGAATTCAAGTTGACTGGAGGAGTGACCAGAAATGTTACAACGCGTTTAAGAAACTAATTTACCAACTACATGCAACGAGTGCTGATAAATGCGTCAGTAGTCCTGACACTGCTTAATAAATCATTATGTGTTTTTGATTATTCATTTTGTATATTCTTTATAAAAACTGCTTCCTTTTCACAGATAACTGTAATATATTTACATTTGCTATTGAATGCCTTGATAATATTTGTGCTACATGCTGTTGCAGTGGATAACTAGATTCAGTGACATACTCTCATTGAAACGAAATTAAAAGGCACAAAATAATTCATTTGATTATTTTTTTCTCGGGGGCTTTATTGCCAAAAAGGCAGAGTTCATATTTAAAAGTTCCCGGTAGAGTGTTTTCAGAATCATGACGGCACCAGTCGAGCATGCTTTTCGGAAATCATTAAACCAGAAACCAGACCGGTTTTCTTGCTGACAGAAAGGCACCTGCGAAATTCAGCCGAGGCAATATACACAGAGAGAGCGGGTGTTTTGTCTTTTCGCCTTGCGCCCCGCACGCTTTTATTCTTGGTGCCGTTTCTTCAGAGGTGACGAAGCTTCCACTCACACTGGGCTCTGTCTGTTTGGGATGAAAACCGTCCGTAAGTCTCCACCAGCTTGAGGAAGTTATCGGCTGCTCAGCGCCGCATGAACATCCTCAAACTGATTTGTGGCGACAACGTCCATAGAATTTACCAGATTTTTTTTTTGCTTTTGTTGTCACCATTAAACTATAGCTTGTTTTCTGAAAGCAGTGCCATCAATTTAGGTTAACCGGTATGTTCTTTGCTTTTTAAATTCTAAGCGTGAAAAATGCTATTAAAGCTAACTCCGACAGACCAGATGGCTCGCTAGAACTAGAAGACGTAGTAAATTCATTATTTTTTAATCACCTTATAATTTGAAATGTTGGCCAAGCTTGCTGGTGTCTAACACGTGTTGATTCGTGTAGTTCTGAAAAGCTTGAACTAGACTTTCGGTGATTTCTCTCACCGTTTCTCTAAAACGCCTATTATAACACGGATTAACTTTTATTGTTCCTTGCCTCGTATTTCAAATTTTGACAGAAAGTAAAGTGAATTTGGCACTGCTAAATGTTTTATTGTTATAAAAACGTTATTAGGGCCATTTTCGTGAAAGCGGACTGACAGCTAGGATTTCTGGTGCTCAAAGCACATGATCTAGTACAAAGCTATTATCGCCTTCTAATGCTACCACTCGTCATTTTTCTACCTTTAATTACTCAGCCCCTTAATATGGGATTAGAACGAATAAAAAAGCTTGGAGCTGTTTTTGTTTTGAGATATGCTTTGACTTGTGCCTTTTGCCTCGAGATGTTTTCGGTCAATATAATTTATTTAGCAACACCCGTGCAAAACCCTGCTTAGTCTCAATAAAGCGTTTTGTCGAAACTTGCTTTACAGAAAATAAATTTTATTGAGCTTCGGGATTTTACACGCTTTAATAAAAAAAAACATTCGAAGTAAACCATGCTCTCTCGAAATATATAGTTGGCTTAAAACGCCCTTGTTGTTAGTGTGTCTGGCTCATGAAAGATATTTCTCTGGGCCTGTTACAAGATTAAGGTTACATTGTGTTGATCGGTGGAGGATTATGATGTTTTTGACACTTTCTCTAGCAGATTTCTATTAAAATTGTACTACAACACTCCCAAAACCAGTAATTTACTTCGTCACTTTAATTTTCACGCAAACAAGTCTACTGCCTTGGGTTAAATGCAAAATATAACATATGCTAAACTGGAATACAAAGAAATGTTAAAATTCAACTCCAAATAGTCAATATTTTAGATTTTCTCGAAAGGTCCTACTATATATTATATACTATAGAAATGAAGGAGAGTTTCGGGATTTTGAAATACCGGTTTGTAGGAAATATAATGAAAACAGTCAAACTTTATAGTGCCCCAATCAAAAGTCAAGCTATATTTGTGTTGCTTTTTGGCTAAACACCCTAGGGAACAACTCGGGAAGTTTTGTGCGAACTAGTCAACGCTAAGCTACCGGTGTAGTTGTTGAGACCATTGTATATTTTCACGGAATGTTTTTACCCATGTTAACAAATTCTCTGCAGACAAACTGGTGTAGTTGCAGAAGAATTTCAAAGTACGGGAAAAAATTAACTGCGACACATTTTTTATAAGAGTTGCATTAAAAACTGCCGGAAGAAGAGACGAAAGCCCTTCACTTAAACTTTCGATGAAAAATATCATTCTAACAGTTTTTATTTCTTTTTACAATATCACCTAAAATCATGCCAATTAATTTTATGTGAAATTTTTTACTGATTGAAAACAATTGATTGCTGTATAGTTTAAAGTCATGTTTACGGGTGTCGAGCATTTTGTGGACTGAAAAGTTAAAAACAAAAACTCGATTTATTGGATATATAGTACATCCATCCTTCACTTTTTACCCAAACCATAGACAGATGATAGCTTAGTATTCATGGATAAACAACCACATTTAAAACACCTAACCAAGAATTGATTGTTTTTTGGAAAATTTCAAAATTTTTTCAGGCACATAAATCGCGAAGAAAGAGAGTGCGTTTAGCATGGGAATTAATTTATCACTTGTTGTTTTTGTTTTGTGCTATCGTGAACGGAGGACAGATACCAAAACCAACCCAGTTCTTGCGTGTTCGAGCAAATGACAGCTTATTTCTTTGCGCTGCAAATCCTTTCATTCTGAAAGTGAGAAGCACTAAACAATGAAGTTACAACTGCCTACCAAATGCCCCGGTTTACACTCGAGTGGCATCGCTTTTGTGCAGCCTGGAATGATTGCACGGCGAGCCTCGTTCAACCTGACATGGTCTGATCTTTTGTAACCTTAAAAATTTTGAACTTTTGAATCAGTGCTTATAAAACCCTACTGGTTTATTTTAGTTTTTTTACCCATACATTGAACGATCAACTTCGTCAATGTTCTGTGCTGCCTGCACATACAATAATTTAGGAACTCTTCAGAAAACGGCTTCGGTTGATGAGCTAGTGTAAAGTGCCCTTTGGCCACCACAATGATAACCGTTTGAATCATTTGAAAATGCCAAGTACATTTTTAGTTTTTACCAAGACTAAGAGTGTTGTTTTACCATTAAAACTGCAAAATAGTCGACCGAAACTGCGTTGATACAAAAACCATTAAAAAAGTGCTTGTTTTAAAATTCGTACGCATATGTTCTCGAAGATGACCAGATATTGTGAGAGCTATTCAAAAATTTGAGTTTAAGTATTAAAGTTGGTGTATATATATTTACAATGATTCCTTGGGGAGACGACATGCTTTCGTAGGTAGCAACACTGGTAAAATTTCATGTGTTTTTAACATTGATAAGATCTATTTAGAAGTTTATTTAGGTATTTTGCGATTAGCGACAATGCCTTCGCTTTGATACGTTTTGTATGGCTTTGTTCTTCAAAACGTTTTTTGTTTTGCTTTGGTTTAAGTGAAGATTTAAGAAAAAGGAACTACAGAACCAGCACCACGAAAAGCTGATCACATATTTGGCATTTCTGTCAGTGATGAGTGCTATACGATGCAAGTAATAGATTAAATACCAAAATAGCATTTGTTTCTCACCCACACACAAGCGATAGATTTGAGGTGAAAACAGTATTCGTGTTGTCAATTTTTGTGTACAATTGCACGCGGCGAGGAAACCACAGATCAAAAAACCTTTCCATATTTAGCTGGCTGCTCTCTCCTCTCTTACGTTAGCAGTTCTTAAAAAGGCAATTTTCCTTGCCGGCATAAGTTGTTGATTTTTGGCTAGCTAGTAGTGTACGTCAACTTCTTCACCTTCACCACTCGTAATTACGAATATTGGTCTCATTTCTGACGTGTGCCGGCGTTTTACGAAAACAACAACTACCATAGCGGTAGAAAACGTCACTAAATTTTCCAAACTTTAAGGACCGCAGATTACTTATAAACATTAAAAACCGCCCCCCAAATGACATTTTCAGACGAACCGCAAACATACAAAGTTAGCGTTCTTTATACAAGCTCGGTTTGTTTTTCAGCCGGAAATTTGCACATTTATGGCCGTGCCTGGTTCAGCTGAACACCGGTACAAATGTACCTACTGCAGATTCTGGGATTGAAATACCAAATAGAAATTAGCTAAACTACTCATCGCTCAGGTCTGTTTTTTTTTTGTTAGATCAGGTCTTAATTTTTTCAAAGAAGTATGCCAAATGGCTGCATTTAGGCGGTAGGGATCTCGTTACCTTAAAACAAATCATCAGTACAATATATTTAGTCCAGGATTAATTATATTATTCGCTTTTATTTTAAATGCGTTCAGTTAACTTGTTCAAGACATTTATCGCTAATGCGCGCGGTTTGCTTACACGAAGAACTTTTCAAAATAGGCCGAGGATGCGTTCATCAGAGTATTTTTAACTAGCACATTGATCTGTCGAGTGCTCTTTTTGCGGAGCAAAAAAGAACAATACAGTCTATAGCTTAAAAATAAACCAGTTATTTTTGGAGCGGGACTAGACTTAAATTGGCACGCGCACTCGAGTATGAACAACCACGGCTCCAGGCAATTAACTCCCAAAGTCATTAAGGTAGGCGCTCTAATGCGTTGATTTAGCTTCCTGTTACATTGCATCACGTCCTTTGGAACATTCCGCTTTTCTTGATTTGTACCGCGAACGTTTGTGCTCAACCCTGTTTTGCGCAAATTTCGTATCTCTGACGCTGCAACAACCAATCGAGGGCAATACGCAACACAATCCGCACGCTTTGGGGTGAATTGTGTATCACTTCGTGGTTTGATTTGCATATTAGGAGTGAAATTGGATTGTGATGTTGGACAGCACCGGATTTCCTTTTAGAAACAGCCCCGACCCTCACCATGAGCGCGCCACCCCAGCACAGCCGGTTGACCTTTTCCTGTTCTAAAAAAGTTAAAAATTACATCATTTTTCTTATTCTATCTTTCATTAAAGGAAAAATGAATGATTACTCTAAAGTTTAAAATAACTGTACCAAAATTTTGAACAATTATTTAAGGACAATCCTTTCTACTCTTTACTGAAAACGAGGAAAATAAATAGTCGCTTTATAGGGTTTTAAAAACTGATTCAAAAGTTAGAATGAATAACACCAATCATTTCTACTCTTCAAGACAAGCAAAATGAACGGTCACTTTATAGGGTTTCATCAACTGGTTCAAAAGTTAGAATAAATTAGAATTAGTTAGAATAACCCAATCATTTCTACTTCTTCTCAATCGAGAAAAAATTATCACTTTTAAGGTTTCAAAAACTGGTTCAAAAGTTGAGACATTTTGGCCTTATGAAAAACTAAGTGGGTATGCAGTCAGAATTATTTTCGTTAAGTTGAATGCTGCAGAATTTTCATCAGACTACTACATGTCAGTCTGCATGCCGGATGTGTTGTCGACTGTCGTTAAAGGAAATATATAGATAGGACCAAAAAAAAACAATTTAGCTTACATATAACAGAAAAATTGCTTTTTTGTTGCTTCTTGACCTTGACGGTCAAGACTAGAAAGTGAGAAACCACAAATCTTCAGACAAGTACAATATCAGACTGTTACTAAAGTATACACTTTTTTCAGTACTACGGGTTTCAGACGCAAATACTAAAATCAAAACTGCTCATACAGAAGTTTGCGTTGTATTATAATTTCAGAGACGATTACTGAGAAAACGAATTGCCAGCAAGAGGTTTGGAAAGTAAAGGTTATACCCTTTGTGACAATAACACTCCACATAACTCATAAGACTCCACTGTTCAAAGGTTTATTGTAATTGTAATATTACATTTGCAAAAAGATGCTTAAAATGTCTAACTTTTCATTGTCTAACAATTTCCAATACAATTAACAGTTCATATTGCCGATAATTAGGTAGTAAAATGCGTTATAAATATGATATTGAACAAAAGATTTAGAAAAACAAAATATAGGATACATTTTTTCCTTATCCCTCCTGGTATTTGCCATTTAAAACCCTAAAGAATTACGGATGCACTAATTCCTTAACTGCTTTACTTGTTCCAAGACTGTTGGAAACCTTCTTGAGTGAGCTAATTCGAGAACGCTCTAAGAAAACAAAGTCCATTTAACAAAAATTACAACAAAACTGTTCAACAGTGGGTGTCTTTGATGCAATATCAAACAAAGAAGAGGAACCAGAAGTTCTTGAAAAATATATTCAGTAAACATTATTGTGTCTAAAAATATAAACGGGAAACAAAAAAAGCAAAACATTTGCCACCTCCATTTGATCAGTGTGCTTAACAAATGTTGTAAGTTTTCGCGGAGGTTCGAGCATGCGCGTCATGCTTAACAAGCGGTTGCCTCTGAAAGGTTCGAAGTTCAACACGTTTTATCTAGACCCTTCCACGAGGGGAGTGCAATATTGGACAAAATTCCCCGAGCAGGAAATCACGTAGTTAAGCAACTATGTATTCCGCAGCATTCTGTAACTGCTCGCATGTAAAATACTTCACAAGGGGTTTACCAGGGATATTTTTAATTCCCGTTATACAGAACTCAAGTTTTCAGCCATGTGCCAATGTTTTAGAGCGCTAATAAAACACGTGCTTATTGTTATCTTGGTTCAGTTAATGTTTTCTTAAAACTTCCTGGTAAATATAAAATACAGGGCAATATAGCCCGGTCAGTGAGACTCCCTTGAAGCGTGCAAGTCGCGCTGAGTGGCTAGATGGTGATATAACGGCACGGACACAGGTTGACGCATTGTTTCTATATAAAATTCGTGTTCCTGTCTTAGAATTTGTGCCGTTCCCTGTTATCGCAGGAAGTTGAAAATAAGGAGGAATTGCAGTGTATCCGTTATGTAAGCGAAAGCGGCAGAGTAGAGCTAGAGGCGTAACCGGAATAGCAAGACAGGTGGAGCGAAGAAAAGATCAGGTGCGAAAGAGAGGGGAAGAAGAAGAAAGGCCAGAAAAGAAAAAGAAAGCTTGAAGGCCGCTCTATTAAAGTGTGTGTGTGTGTGTGTGTGGATGGGTGGAAGGCAGCTTTGGACAGGCCACTGCACTATCCATCGAGTCCGGTTCGAGA
>JANVCF010023345.1:0-14099 GCA_025388745.1 Hydrozoanthus gracilis
ATTTCTTGTATTTATGTTTTGCAATGACTAGCCTAGTTGGTAAGGCGCCAGTCTTTCATGCGGGAGGCCCAGGTTCGTGCCTGACGTTCACTCAGGGTCTTAAAATAGCTGATGAGACGGTGCTGCCTTTGCTACTACTAACTGTGGACAACTCTTAATGAATATAAATGTGAGCCGCATGAAGCGAACGATCTACGAACCATAATACCAAAGCCAACTGTAAATCATTGAAAGAGCATTAAGACTATGTAAAATGCTCCGAAAGCGTTTCATTATTATTATGTGAAAGAGACAGTGAAAGGGCGGCGACAAAAACAATCATAATGACGTTGACGGCAAGAAACGCAAACACGGTAAACAAGAACGTTAAAACTCGGGCGTGCCGCTGGTACTGAGTCTAGCCTATTTTCACAGTACACCGCTGACCCTACAGTCAGTCAGAACGCCAACAATGGAAGCCTTACAATATGTCTCAACATTCCTCACCGTTAAAGCTATATGCAGCTTGTGCAGCATTAACATCATTAGTGCCACACCAAAGAAATGCAGATCGCCAACTCCCGAACCTAAAGGAAATGAAACAAAAAAGACTATAACATGTCAGAAGTGAAAACTAGAGATTGACAACGCTTAGAACGATTTTATGCCTTCCAGAAATCCCCTTTCCCCCCGTCTTCTCCCCCCTTGGTAATTCAGTGTTAGTTTCTTGTAGTTCAAATTACCCAAAGTTGTTCAGTATATTGAACGCTACCATACGTTAAGAGCCAACACGTGCCTACTATGAGCAAGGTTTTATAAAAAGCCTGTTCGGTCCGTCCGTGGGGCAGTCGAACAGCTGTAAACTTAAGCAGACGGTTGATTGTTAAAACTCTTTTCCGTAGGATGTCTGACGCTATCACCGTTAATGTTTTGTAATGCTACCAAAACAGGCAAGTTTTGGATATTTTTCCGACGAGTGTCAACACTTGAGATGTCAGCACGTCAACACACCAAACAAGTGTACTTCCGATTCCTAATATTATGGAATGGGCATTCGTTTTCCTGGAAAAGATTCTTTCAGAGAGGGAGGGGCGGGGGGAGTTGTGTTAATTTTGTAGATCTCTTGAAGTATGCTGGAAGGACAATGAAAACACGTTCAAAGGGAACTAGTAACATATCAAATAAAAATGATATAAAAGGGAACTTTTAATCTAAGATCGCTTGATCTTGACATCTGTGTCTTGAAGCTACCGTCACAATACAGTAACCTTTTGGGGTAACCAACAATCTCGTGGACGGAGATATCGTACGAAACATGAGGAAAAGTGGCCATAAAGCACGCTTCAGGTGTACCCACCGCTTAAGGAAATTATAACAAATACAATCAATTTACCTGATAGGTGTCTCCAGCAAGCGAAGAGCTGCGAGGCCATCCTGATTCTGAGCAACGCCCAGGTGCAGTTCAGCAGGCGACTCATCCAATGCGACAGTATGGTCAGCGCTGTTGATATACTGCGAAGCAAAAAGATAAAGAATGAGGCGGTGCATAAATTTATATAGCGACTTTTCCACGTTAGTAAGCTCAAGCGCCTTAGGGAAGAAGTCAAAACTATGGTATTTTCAAGGAACCCAATTTAGTCGGGGAAGGTTTTGGTTGGCGGCGCATACCCTACCCCCATCCCTCCCACTTTTTCAGAGCCCAATTTCTCAAAAACTTGTTTTAGGGGTTTGGTTTTTATTGTATTAAGGACTCCTCTCTCCACAAAGAAGGCGTTGGTGCAAGCACTTTATCAATATCTGTTTTATTGAACATGATATTTGCTCCTGAAATTCAGTATTTTGAAAAAGGTGGTGGGTAGCGGCACATAATACCCCACCCTCTAACTTGGGTTCCTAGGAATTACCATTGTTTTAACCTTTTCCCTTACAATGTTCACTTTAGCAACAGCGGGCCAGAAAACACGCGTGCATCAAAGCGGTTCATGTATGCTGGGCACCAAGGCATGAGTAATTTTTGATTGGTAGGAAGAAATGAGGACAGGAGGGGGGGGGGGGGGTCAGGGCCAACCCAGCCGACCCCCCTGATCAGATAGTAAGAGTCTGTGTAGCGGCTGTTTTACCAAGCGTCAATCGGGCGAGCGGCCATGTTGAACGCGCGCGAGACCAAGCGTCAATCGGGCGAGTGGCCATGTTGAACGCGGGCGAGACCAAGCGTCAATCGGGCGGGCGGTCATGTTGAACGCGGGCGAGACCAAGCGTCAATCGGGCGGGCGGCCATGTTGAACGCGCGCGAGACCAAGCGTCAATCGGGCGGACGGCCATGATGAACGCGCGCGAGACCAAGTGTAAATCGGGCGAGCCGCTATGTTGAACGCGCGCGCAAAGACTTGAACGTACGTGCGAAAGAAGACTCTTTATGCTCGCGCGCTCAACAACACGTCTCGCTCGATTGACGCCCAATTTCTTCCCGAAAAAACGGCCGTTACGAAGACTAAAAAAAAGTAAAGTAGTGCATTTATGTAGCGCCTTTAAAAAATGAACGCTCAAAGGCGCTTTACAATGATCAGTTTACCCCCAGCGGACCGGAAGCATATATAGGCGCCTCATGCAGCCGCTTCAAAGCGGTCCGTGTACGCATTTACCGACCCCGGAAGGATGGAAAGGTGAGTTGCCTTTAGCGGGAAGGAGGGTCGCCCAAATATTCAACCCCTGACCAGGCCAGGGATAAAGCCGGATCAGAGATCAGAGATCTTACCACTGCACCAACCCCTCCGCTGACTAAGAACTAAGATAGTAAGAGTGTGATAGGATAGGACGAAAAAGGAACACAAAACACCGGTTAACCCTGGTTTATTAATTTATAGTTACCACATTCTCACAATTATAATATCAATGCGCTTATAAAATTTTACAAATTGGAGATATAGTTCAATTTTCTTTACTGTTGCATAAAACAAAACGACTTGTTAGTTGCGCTAGTTTAAGACATGCACAAAATTTTAATAAAACAGTACAAAATACAATAAATTGCGCTGAAGCAAATTGCATGATTTTTTTTATAAAAAAGAAGAGGGTATATTCACATCTAATAAATCCTTTACCACCCAGTACTACACTTATATGAAATAGCCAAAACTTGAGGCCAACGAGACTGTGGTTTAAAAAAATGGCCGTAGATACTCTTAATACTAAATCGTTTTTGAAAGTCATAAAAATCGAGGCCTAAGATTTGTTCCGCAATTAAACAGATACATGCAAACTAGAAAGGCCATTTTTCTGAGTTCTTAACCAATCTTACTTTAATTAACTCAACTAAAATAGCATAATAAGCATCTTCTAGTAATAAAACAAATAAGGACGAAGTGCAGTGAAACTGAAAACAGTTCGTCCACTGATGAGGAACTGGAAAAAAACTGGACATGCATTGTTGAAGTATTCAAAATTGCTCTTATGACGTCCAGATAGGGGAATGAAAAACATGAAATGGGGTATTTCGGTAATTTTATCTTTTCTTTTTTTTGGGGGGGAAGGGAGGGCTATGATGCTTTCCAGTTCCTTTCTTAATAAAGATATGTTCCAATTCCGTTAAGAGTACAGAGAACTGCAAAGCACAGATCTCTAGTTCGTTCCAAGTCCGAGTTAGTTTCGTAGTCTTCGTTTCTTAGTGGTGACCGGCCGCCTCATGCAAACGATGCAGCGACTGACCCGCTTGCGCAAGTTGCCCGCTTTCAAAGTCTCTGGTTGTGGAATTCTAAATTGATCACGCGCCTCGACAGTTGAGAGCCAGAAGCTGTAGGTACTGCCATAATAATGACAGGTTCCACGGCCGTGGCACTCGATGAATGGATTGGCGCGGAAATCAGTCAAGCAGGAGCCTGGGGACGAAAGGTACTGGCCAGAGCCGTCATTACCAGCGCTTGTGTGCTGCAGACACGAGTAAACGGAAATTATTTAGAACTAATAAATGAACAACATTTTTTAAAAGAAAATTCTGCGATAGCATGACGACGTTTCGACATTTTCAAGTCAAGTTCTCGTTCGTTTTGCCTTTCATAAACTTTTGACTTGAAAACGACGTCGAAACATGATTATCGCTGAAATCTTTGGTAAAGTTACTAAATAAGAATTGCCTGATCCGAATTTGTTTCAAGATCGGAAGAGTACAAACTAATCCTCTCAGTACCAGTTGTATTGGTAAATTCTCTCAACTAGAGTGGTTAACCCTTTCAATCCCAATTGTGTTGATGAATTCTCCCATCCAGAATGGTTAACCCTTTCAGTCCAGCTTGTATTGGTTAATCCTCCCATCTAGTGGTTGTGAAAAATATCACAGGAAAATAGCTTTGTCTTTAATGAACTTGTCGGCGCATTCTCATCTGTCCAGGAAGGGGGGGGGGGGGGTGGGACTGGGCTCTCATTCACTTAGTACTACAGAAACCGGAGATAAGCGCCGGCCCTATGTGCCACTTAGGCTTGTAAGAGAATTTAGCTTAGCTTAGCTGGTATTGAACTTATGTAAAACAACGTTCAGGGCTATGGATTGCCATGAGAAGGAGGAAGGAAAAATAACTCTTCAAGTTCAAGAGTTGGGATGTAGTAAGAGACGCTCGGACGCGGCTATTGTTCAAATGTATTTTATCCTTACCATCAAGAAACTGTAGCCTTGCCACAGGGCGTCCCAGTTCTGAGGACAGCTTGGCACATTGATTGACTGGCTGTGGACGGCGATAACATGCGCTGGTGCCTCGCAGACGGCGCATCGGCCAATATACGGTCTGACCTGCTGTTCTCGCACAGGCATCATGGGAATGGGCTCCGTGGTGGACAACCAATAGCTGTAGTCGTTACGCGAGGCCAGGTTACACACGTTGTTAATGTTACAGAATAAGAAGGGCATGGTGCTGAACCGTTGCAAACACGAGCCCGGGGATCCAAGATCTTGACCATGGGCCCGCTCATTTCCCTGAACATAGAGCAAACTGTAGCCTTCCCACATCTTAATCGTCAAGCTTGGGCACCTGGGTACCTGTTGAAAATACAGCAGATCATTTAAAGTGTTCTCATAGGAATAGTATCGATAATTAGCAAGTTGGTAAGCAGCTTGATAAGAAGGTAGATTAATTGGTAAGTGAGCAGGTAGGTAGATAAGTAGATAGCTAGATTGATAGGCTAGTAGTTAAGCAGGTTGATAAGAAGGTAGATAAGTTGAAAAGTAGATTAAGTGTTAGGCAAGTAGGTTTTCAGGTTGATAAGTAGGCAGATTGATAGGTTTAATAAATAGTATGTAGGTTTATAAGTACATGGGTAGGTTTATAAGTAGATGGGAAGATAGTTTAGTAGGTAAGTAAGTGTATACTACAATCTTATACCTCAGAAGTCTGACTGTGAACGGTGAGGTAGAATCCAAACTCGGCAGGGCCAGGGGGGCCTGGAGGACCAATTGATCCGGGGAGGCCAGGTAAACCAGCATCACCCTTGTCTCCAGTGGAACCAGAAAGTCCAGGAAATCCAGGTTCACCTGAAGGCGATACCAAACACCAAGGTCACAACCACGTATGGACAAGAATATCGCAATTTTTGAAAAACTTGTTAAAACTTTATAATGGAATTGGTTATAGGTACTGATATTAACAAATTATCAAACTTAAATGAAGCTGCACTTGCCGCAATGAAAAAGATGGCGTACTGTCTGTTTACCCAAAGTTCCTAGAGTATAAAAATCTAAAGTTGCTCCTAAAAACGAACAAAGAATTTTGGTTCACTCCAAATTTGACGAACATAATGTTATTAGCACAAGGGGCAATTTCACCAACTGTGGCCTTCCTTGATGCCCTTTTAACGACCTAGTTACGCAAAGCATTGTGGTATAATGTACAGGAGCCATCTTTTTGGCAGGGTCAAATTTCCTATCTTCTGTAAGCGTTTATGTGCTCATTTCGTGTTAACGCATTGAAAAACATCAAGTTCTATGCTTTGTCTTTTCCAACACAGCTACTTTGCACAATCGACAAGTAGTCAAAATGTTGTTTTGTTTTAACTATAAGTTAAATTAGTCAGGGTGGCCGAGTGGTTAGCGTTCGTGCCTCCCTCCTCTGTGGACCCGGGATCGAATCCTGGGTTTGCATGTGGGCTAAGATTTGTCCATCTTCTTTTGACTCCAAGGGTTTTTCTCCGGGCTCTACGGTTTTGGGAGAAGGGGCAACCATTCCCAGCGTAACGACGATAAATAAAGTTAGTTTTTAGTTTAATTCCAGTCTCATTGCCCATGTAGTCTATAAGAGGGTTTCAGTCATTGTTTAGAGAGACCTCAAGCAACGGACGTCCTCCGAGCCGATCACCACGACGGCATGACGTGTGCTAGTATGCCCTAACTACTGAGAATTGATTTCCGGTTGGCCTCCGTGGCAACACGGGCGGCTCGTGCTTAAGGTCTTATTAATGAGTCAACTCTTATTTAGTTGGTTATTCGAGACAACGGTTTCTTTGTTAAAGATCTCAAAGGTGTTTGGATTTGAATAGGACGTTAACAAAAATGATGTCTGATGAAATCCACCTACTGCTCGTGTTTAACCCTTTCAGCCCTAAGGCATTTGTCAAAATCTAAATTCTCCTTACAGTAAACAAAAGAAAACAAGCTGGTTAGTGCTGAGACTATGAAATTTGATCATCCACCAAAAACTCTGGAAGATGAATTTAGAAACTCTCCCAAACTTCTCATAGGAATACTATGGACTTAATTTGGGAGAATTTACAAACTCACCTTTGAGCACTCTTTAGGGGTTGAGGGTTAAAGAAACCCAGAAGATGAAAACTTTCATAAAACAAAAGTTAAACCAAAAAAGTCTAAAAAATATTCAATCATTTTGGTGACTGCCAACTAGAGTGGAGATGAAACGCTTTCTTCGTGGTCTTCCATCATTCAGTATTTTACCTTTTGGTCCTGGGAATCCAGGAATTCCAGGTTCGCCCTTAAATCCACGGGGGCCGTCGTTACCAGGGAATCCAGGGGGGCCGTCTCGTCCTTGTGCGCCTTGCAAACCAGGTAGACCACGCTCACCTTTTTCACCCTTATCTCCTCGTATCGTACCTTGACAGGAAGAGATATAATTTGTAAAACTTGAGTGGAGGTGCACCGAGTTTTTCTGTAGGCCTCCTAACCTTTTCAGCCAAAATACGTCAAATGACGTGTCGATATATTCTCCAAACTAGAACGTTTTCTGGTTCTAAGGTTACCTTAATGTTTGAAGACGGATTCAAAATTTAAAAAAAAAATCGCAAACTTTGACTTGAAACACTTTGCTGGAGAATTGAAGAATCTTTTCTTGTTCTCAAAAGTAAATGAATCATAGTATTTATACCACACACTACAAAGAGTGTGAACCAACTAACTCTGTCCACGTCCTGGCTCTCCCTTGAATCCCTTCAGTCCTGGTAATCCTAAGTTTCCTTTGCCACCAGTAAGGCCAGGGAAGCCATCATTACCACGAGGCCCATCCTCACCAGGCGCTCCATTTGCACCCCTTGGACCAACATCACCCTTTGCACCATTGTCACCCGGCGGTCCATTCAAACCTGGGGGTCCTGGGGGTCCATTTTGACCAGGTAGACCAGTATCGCCTTTGGCTCCATTGACTCCAGCGAAGCCTTGATTGCCCTTTTCTCCAGGACGGCCATCATCACCCGGTCTTCCATTTTGGCCATTGAAACCTTGAGCACCTTTGTTGCCTTTTTCACCCTGCGGCCCAGCAGGACCTCGATCACCACGTAAGCCGCTTTCACCCTTCAGACCTGTGAGCCCAGGAACACCATCATTTCCTGGACTACCCTTGGGACCTTGTCTACCCCTTTCACCGTCGGTTCCCTTGGGGCCAGGAAAACCATTTCCTCCACGCTCTCCTTTATCGCCTTGACTTCCGGGTGCTCCGGCAAAACCATTTGCACCAGGCGGGCCTGGAAATGAGTGTTTAATAGTTCAGTTTGAGGAAACGTTGTTGACAGCAGACAAAACGTAGTATTACCTTAAAACTACAAAACAAAAACAAAATTTACACTTATCAACCAAAATACTGCTGGATGTTCACGGAAGTGTACAGTCCTTGCAATCAAAGTTAACGAAAACTGAAGACAAACATTATCTGTGCTAATAGGGCGTGTGTTTTCTCTTTAAAAGACCGTTCTCGATCGGCCGCAACGTTCCTAGCATGCAAGTATCTAAAACGCCCAAAAAAACGCATAGAGAGAATGTGTAAATCACAAATTGATACAAGCAGTATTGTTTGTAAAAGGAAGCGTCTTACCATTTGTGGCGTTCTCAAGTTCTCTCTTGAGAGTGTTCGGTATAGGAAAAACTTATGTTTAGCATTTTGTCAAAATAGTAATTTTGTCAATTTGTCAAAATAATAATCGACCCGTTGTTCTCCACAAACTTGAACAATGTAGTCAGCATTCTTGTCGTCAAAGGAGAACAATTCTTAAAAATATCCAAACATGCGGAAACACTACATGATTTAGCCAACATAGAAGCTACACCGCACTGTTAATCATTAAAGAAGTTCCCGCTTTCAGAGCGTTGTTTCTACAGGTATAACAAAAATTACCGGATCATATTTTCTCATAATCTTCCAGCAGCAAAAGTGAGTAACATCAGATCAGAAATTTGTAAGTTGCTTACCTACTCTTCCAGGACTTCCGGCAGGGCCTTCAGGACCTGGGAGTCCTGCTTCACCTTTGCTGCCTTGGAAACCATCCGCACCAGGCCGCCCAGGCGGGCCTGTTGGACCAGGTGGCCCACGTTGAACAATTGTCTCTCCCCTATCTCCTTGGATGCCTCGTGGGCCTGGGAGACCTGAAACAAACACAAGCTTATGTTTTAACGGTTACATCTTAAATGCTGATGACTTAAAAGGGCTAGTAAGACATAAACGCGCCAAAGACGAAACTTACATAAACAACAGCAGCAAAATAACTTTTTCTAGTTGCACTTTTTTAAAAGACTAAAACACATACAGACATAGTATCAACGGAGATCATGCCTTCCTTTGGAAGCTGAAATAAATTGGTTCATTACCCTGAGGTCCTCGATCTCCTTTTTGGCCATCATTACCAGGTGGACCTCGAGGTCCTTGGTCGCCCTTAAGCCCAGGAAAACCTGCCATCCCCTTTTGACCTCGAGGACCAGTCTCACCAGGCGCACCTGGCCGGCCAAGGCCTTGTTCACCTTTAAATCCCTTAGCACCTAGAAAGGACATCAAACAGAAAGAAATCATCAACTTCAGAAAATGCCACAAGGCAAAAAACAACAAAAACTAGCTAGCACCAAAATATAAACTTATAAGCCATAGTCAAAATATCTGAGAACCAGAAAGGAACAACGACAACTAAGGCTTTAAATAATTCAGCTCCAATGTCATGAAGTTATAGAGCAAGTTAGAGTGGCAACTTTTATATCAATACCTTCAGGGCCGCGTTCACCAGGGTTGCCTTGTTCGCCATCCTGGCCGGGTATTCCGGGAGTACCCGCTACGCCTTTTGGTCCAGGGAGACCAGGTTGACCAGGCCGCCCAGAATCACCTTTCAACCCTGGGAGCCCTGGGGGTCCTGGAGGGCCTGAAGGCCCAGGGTTTCCTTTCGGCCCATCTACTCCATCAAAGCCATCTCGTCCCGGGCTTCCTTTCATGCCTGGCCCTCCATCCAAACCTGTGAACAAAACAAGAGTTTGACGCCTGAATCAACCGAATAATATTGTGTTGATTTGCCAACACCAAATTTCTCGAAGTTGTTCGTTGGTGATTTCTAGGAAAGATGATAAATTCAGTAAAAGTGAAGGTGCCGCTATTTAACGTCGGTAGTTCCTCCAGCTCAGCTGTAAACGTAAGCTGATGGTGCACCCTTTACCCCTCCTTCTGTCAGTGGTATTCAAAGTTACAGCTGCACTGAACAGAAGAAAGCAGTCACCGGGGATCGAACTTGGGACCTCTAGCTCCCAAGAACCTGCATTGACCAACTGAGCAATGCCTGCTCCTAGTAGATGAAAAGATTAACGGAAGATCGAACTGTGTCTAGCTGACGAGGCCAAATAAGGCCGAAACAACTATCTGTTGCTACTAACACTCATGCTCAAAAATCTTTGTTAAGGGTTCGGCACAGGCTTAGTTTCTTCTGACTCGCAAGGCCTCAGTACCCTTTTAGTGGCTGTCTCCTTACCAGCATATAGTGTGGAACATTTCAGATTTTACGTCATCAGCCAGAACTCACGATCACTACGCTTAACTTAGTGACAGAAGGGTTTCTTCAGGTTTCCTTACCGTTTGCTCCAGGATCTCCCCTCTCTCCACGCGGACCTGGGTCTCCTGGCGGACCTGGAATTGCCGGAGCATCAGAAGAGCCAGGTGGCCCGACTTCACCTTTTGGACCTCTTGATCCCTTGATACCAGGGAAGCCGTCTCGGCCAGGTCCTCCCGGTGTTCCATCACGCCCTAAGGAAAGGGTGTTAAGTAGAACATCATTCTAATGAGTTAAATCCTTTCTCGAGCATAAGATGTTAGGTGGATGAGTCTTTTACTCTCCCAAGGCAGACAGTAATTCATTGGTGGTTAGCCCCCAGCAGAACCGGTACTCATTTATAAAGCTGAGTCGACTGGAACAAGTCGGATAAAGCGTCTTGCTTGAACTCGTGACCCTAGGATTACTAGTCGACCACGCTAATCACTTGGTCAGTGCAATGCCAACTACCAAACACTGATGCATAACCGAATATGCGGAATAATGTAAGAAAAATTAATAGCGCAACATCATGAAAGGCAATCAGGATATTTCAAAGGAACAATTAAAATTTAAGGAAGCGAAAGCTGATTGGTTATTGCTTAAGAGACGTCTTATAACTAACAAATATCTTCAATATTTTCTTGCAAACTTCGTTCAACTTTACAAGATTGTCTCTTTACTAGGTGACTGGAATATCAACTTAATAAGCTATTCATTCCATCATATAACTAATGAATTTTTAGGATTGCTTTATTCAAAAAGTCTTTTCCTTTGATTTGCTTCCTGCCTAGAGTTAATGCACATAAAGCTCCTTTAAAAGACAATATTTTTACAATTGATTTTCTCGTCAATCCTAGAGTGCTCTTTTCCTTAGCGACATATCAGACCATCTCTCTGTTTTTGCAATCATACATGGTTACGAAAAACATGTCTAAGCTGATCAATATATTTCACTAATGATGAGAAAAATGTAAATCAGTCTAAATTTCCATGCTAGAACAGAAAAAAATTCCTCTATGTATAAATACTGCTTCCTGCAGAAAAAGTTTGAGCAAGGAGAAAGCTTACCTTAAATCTTCGTTATATACAATGCTCAAAATCTCAACAAAATTCTGCCTCAACAAAATACGAACTCAAGTTCAACGATGCCATTCATATTAAACCTAAAATGCCTTCATTCAATTCCCAAGTCTTGCATTATCTTTGTAATTTTTAAAATTTTATTTAAGTATCGTATTCTATATATTTTCTTGTCACTTTCATTTCTTGTACTACTGAAGATAACACTAGTAGTGTCGAAACATGCTTGGCAAACTAAAAAAAGGTGCGCGTTTCCTTAAAATTATTTCTGTTTTACTTCTTTACTGGTAACGGCAAACATACGTTGTCTAAAATGTTTGATTCTGCTTACCCGAGCAAGAAGAAGATGAATGTTACATGACTTTGCGTGATTCAAAAATATTGCGTGACAAGAGGCCTTACCGTCGTTACCACGAAGGCCACCGGGTCCTGGATCTCCCTTTTGTCCTTGAGGTCCTTGGGGGCCTGGCGGACCAGGAAATCCTGGATAACCTTTTACTCCAATGCTACCACTTTCACCCTTAGGTCCAGGGGTGCCTGGCTGACCTGGTGACCCTGCGCGCCCCTTCCTCCCAGTGGGACCCCCGTCACCTTTGAGGCCTTGCACGCCATCTAGGCCAGTGTCACCTTTGAAACCGGGTGGGCCTTGGTCTCCTTTTGGTCCACGTAAACCTAAAACATTTTACGAAATTATTTTCCTCATAAATGTAAGAATATAACGGATGCTACATGCACCCTAACAGATAGGGCAAAGAATTGGGATAAAACATGTTGTTTTCTGTCTACGTAGTCTGTAAATATGCTTGTATGCATGTATGAATCTGCCAAAAAATGTAAAACCGTTACGAATGGCATTTTCACAGTGATGGTAAACTAACGAAAACAGACAGCATCAGCCATGTAAACGTGTAATACCTGGGATTCCAGGTTTTCCAGGCGGACCTGGAGGACCCACAGTTGATTCACCCTTCCGTCCCTTCTGCCCTTCTAAACCTTGGGGTCCTTGTGGGCCAGGTTCACCTAAAAAGATAAACAAAAAAAACACAAACTAAGTCCAACAAAACATATCTCCAACCCCGTGGTTGCTTCATATGAGCGTGTTGCTTTCCTTATGAGCCAAAAACTTGTAGTTTTGAAGTTCCTAATATTTATTTTAACAAATGAAACCAGGTTTATTTACTGGCTTAGAGTCACCCTCTTGCTAATATTCTTGGATAAATCTAATGGAGCACAACTAGCCATTTTATATCGCAAGCCCATTCCAGTTATAAGCAATAGGCTCAAAAATGTCTTTGGAAGTTTTAAATAATTCTTCCAAAAAGTTTGCAAACCCAAGCTTAACGCTTAATAGGCAGCTACGCCCCTGCTCGTATCCACACAAGTTCTCTATATTTGTTTTTGTTAAGAACTGTACAACATAGTATTGAACAAATCAATGAATAATAAAAAAGACGGGTTTTAAAATGGTTTTATAAACAAACACAAAAATTAGCTCTTTGCAGCTGGGGGTCACCACTACCTTAAAATTAAGCAGCTGAGGCAAAATGGTGTCCAGAAATGGAAAGAGCAGGCTGACACTAGTCTTGCAAAATAGTATTAGCTTTTGACTTCAAATAATTATGTAAGCAAAGGCAAGCAACAGAAAATAGGACGTTTTTTAGCATTCGTACCCTATGTTATTTATGTAAGTAACATTCTCATTTATAATTTCTATGAAAAACATTAAACTAAATTATGTTCCCTGTCATTTTTGAGGTTCTTAACGAAAACACGAATTCTAAACTATTGTTAAAGAGTGTTGTCCTTGAGTGGCATATGTGCAAACACAACATATTGATTTGAGTGAAGCTTTGGCACTTGAAATGGGGAACAATCGAAGTTTCACCGATCTACAGCATCAACAAAGCTCCCCATGAAAACCAATGTCCACAAACGAAAGAGAAAGAAATCTCTGATCTCTGTGGGGTTGGAATCCATGACTTATGAAAACCATGTTAGCCTGTTCTTTTCATTTCTGAACGTTAATCGTATTTTGGCCATAGCTATAGCTAGTTAACTAAGGGGAGGCGTGGTCACGTGACCACTAACTAAAGAGGGCCCATTTTAAAGCCCCTATCAAACTAATTTTTTAAGTTCCAGAAGAAAAGTAGAACCCTTTAATAATAGGAATTTTTAAAAATAAAATCTTTCTTGCCGTTCCTGTTACATTTTTTAGACTTGAAGCGTGCAATGATGACATACCAGGAGGCATATGACGTAGTACGAGGCATAAAGCAGAGACAATCTTTTTTATCTAAAAAAATCAATTCTGGCTACAATAGTCACATTGTTATAACTTTAATCAATGAATTATTCCCTTGAAATTGTTTGAAATAAAAACTTTATGACATTTTTTCAGAGAAATGATTTTTTTTAAACAAAAACCACATAACTCACTGCTGCTACGTCACAGGTTACCAGTTCCCGGTCTGCTCGGTCAAAGTTTACATTACGATCTTTTTTTTGTTAAAAAGCACACTTAGACGTGGAAGTTTTCTTTGCTTATTCGAGTTTTGAGTTCACTAATGACAACAGTTTTAATTAAAAAAGTAAAAAATTAAGTTTTTAAACGGCGCCTAGGATAGAGGTACCACCTTAACAACATACTACATTCATTAGTTGATCGGTTCGCTGTTGTTCAACCTCATGCCCATGGCACGCGTGACATAAATGGGATGGGGTCTCTGGAACTGAATAAGGTGTTTGATGTTCTTCGTGGAGTCTGGTTCCAAGGGGTT
>JANVCF010023567.1:1221-14098 GCA_025388745.1 Hydrozoanthus gracilis
CCGAGTCCGAGGTCTTGCATGGGCTGTAAAGCGGCTGCAGACGTGTTTGTGTCTTTCTCCCTTGTCTGCCTTTACACGCTTTTGGGCCGACCTCGTTGAGCTGCGTCCTTCACAATTCAGTCCACGTCTGCAAAAAAGGGCGATAGATATTATATTATTATGATATTATTAGATATTTGATTGAGGGAGGGTTTAGCATTTTTTTATGCACGATATCTTTTTCAGCTGAAAGCTCCGTCAAACCTTTTTTGTTTCGCAAAGATTGGCTCGCACGAATTTCTTCTTTGCTATCTCGAAGATTAAAGCTCTGCGCGACCTTAACAAGACTATGCGCATATACTTGTTTTTGAAAAGTCAAAATAAGTCGCACATAAAAAAGCCATCTACAGAGAGTTACTCTAGTGTATTTCGGCTGCAACTCGACCAAATCTGTCCTTGTATACAGTGAAAGCCCGTTAATACGGTAATCTACGGGCCAGAAAAAACTGGACATAATAGCGGGGTTGCCACGTTAACAAATTTTTTTTTCATAAGAAAAGTACGGCCTTTCGACCGGCGGACCGAACAAAAAGTGACGGTTATAACAGGTGGGGTTCCACTGTAGTATTTGCTATAACGGATTGCTCAAAGTCTGGATATCGATTAATGAAGACGAAAAAAAATTTGCTTCATGATACAACTAAAAGCTTCTCTTATCTCTAGCTAACATATATATAAAAAAACGAGCCTCGTTTTGTATTCTTTTCTTGTTATTATTGATGTCCATGTGTCCCCCTTTTCCTTTTGTCGTTGCTTGAACAGTTTAACGCATATTTGTAACAAAGACAACAGCTACAATTATTATCACATAGCTCGATTAGGTTTTGCCAATTGTAATTGACCCTTACGCAAATATATTTATAGCATATCAAGAAACTGTGGCCATCGCCAAATTCAACGCATCCGTAAAAACGAAATTCCAAGTTTTGAAAATTGATCTTATGCCCTTATTACTACAGAGAAATGTATGGGGAAAACATGGAAACGACGCCACCTTACTTTCCATTGGAAAGTTACCCAGATCTCAATCAAATTGCGATCAATCTTTATGAGACTTTGTCCAGATTTTTACTAATGTTTAATAATGGGCTGAGATTAACTCTGGATAAACTGAATAGATTTCTATGCCATGCTAGCGTGACAAAGGTCTATCGGCTGCGCTTTTGATAACAGAGAGCAACACCCTGCAAATACTTCATCCTACTCTACAAAGTGTTGTTGTTGTTGATGCAATTTGTCTCTTTTTCTTAATTCGATAGAACTCAGGCGGCAAGGTTAAGGGTCAAGAACAATGGTTTGAGTGACACAGTCCTGCAACTTAGAAAAAAGATCAGGGATATGAGAGAAGTGCAAGGAGGTGAACCAGGTATCGTAAAACGGGTTTTGCTGCTATTACCAATCTTTAAACCGCAATTACACGTTGAAACTTTTATCTGAAACTTGTGTGCAACAATCACGCGAACCAATTTTCACCAGGCGTCGGCGTGTAACATTAAAGGTTAAAACTTGTTCGGGAGCGTTGATTGGCTAGCACAGGGTGACGTAACAAGACCGAGCGAGACAAAGTGATGTTACACGATGAAACTCTTGTTTTTATTGCAACTTCTATCGTCGTGACTGTTACAGAAGTAGAAAGCCGTTCTACTTTTCGTGAAACTGTCTTGCAACGAAAATTCAAAAAGTTTCACAAAACCGACTATGTAACAAAGTGCAACGCATTCTGAAAGTGAAACTAGTTTCGTATCGTTGTTGTACACAAGTTTCAGCCAAAAGTTTCACCCTCACAAATCGTAGAAATTTATTTGTCTTACTGCTGAATCTTGGAAATAAACCGTTTATGAAAAAAAAATCTTCAAACTTGCCTTAGATGATCTTAAAATCCCTATCAAGCTTATTTTTTTAAGTTCCAGATGAAAAGTAGAACCCTTATAATAGCAATTTTCGAAAATAAAACCTTTTCTCGCCGTTCCTGTTACATTTTTTAGACTTGAAGCGCGTAACGATGGTGTAGCAGGAGGCATATGACGTAGCATGAGGCATGAAGCAGAGACAATCTTTTTTATCTCAAAAAATTAAATTCTGGCTACAATAGTCACATTATTTTAACTTTAATCAATGAATTGTTCCCTTGAAACTGTTTAAACGTCACAGGTTACCAGTCCTCGACCTGCTCGGTCTAAATTTACATTTCAATCTTTTTGATTTAAAAGCATACTTAGACGTGGAAATTTTCTTTGCTTATTCGAAGTTTGAGTTCACAGATGACAACAGTCTTAATCCATAAAGTAAAACAAAATCAGCTTGATAGCCTGATAGCAATTTTAACAAACTAGTTATTCTAACAGAATAATATTTTAACATGAAACAATCCCGTTGCACCGGATAATCAGGAAGGATCAACAACTCGACAGGAGTTTTGTGGTTCTTCCTTGTAACTATGATTTGAAATGCAGTTGAATCCCGCTATCTGGAACCCTCGGTATATCGAAATCCCCGCTTACTCGAAGCAAACTGAATACATGAGACAAGTTTGCCTCGTGTTTTGCCCCTATAACTCGAAACCCTGATAAATCAAAGTAATTTTACCCTCCTTTGGCAATTCGGTTTACCGACGTTCAACTGTAACGAGAAAACGCCTAGCTATGCAGAAGAAGATATTTTACTCCATTTTAGGTTAACGATTCCCAGATTTTCTTTGCATAGAATGGTCATGAGTATTTTCTTTTTCTTATTGCAGCGAATGAAAACGAGCCGCGTTCGATCCAGGAAGTCCAGAGCCCACCTCAGTGCGGACCCCAGACCACCTATGGACAAACGCGCCGCAGTGCTGTCAAAACCGAACGCCCTTGGCTTACTGAGGACGCCTTGAAACATATGTTCAAAGAAAAAGACAACCCTGACCAATGCCACACCCAATGAAACACTAACAGAGAGATTGGAGTATTAATGAACGCCTTTTGTATTTTAAATGAGGATCCGCGCTATAAAACAGATAGTTCCACCCGTATCTGAAACCTTTCAAAATTCAAATTTTGGACTAAACGGCGGTTAAACTACTCTCTGAGCGATAGAACTGACATTCATACTCGTCTTTTCCATACAGTAGCAGTAAAAAGAAACGCAAATGAATTTTCCTTTCGTTTCGTTCTTCGTTTATCACTGAAATTTTGTCGAATTTCCAGGGGAAATTTGTACCAGTTTCGGCGAAGTCTCTTACAAGTTTCGCACACGTGTGTCGTTGAATTATTTTTACCTAGCTCTATAGTTATTCTATTCATTTGATTAATGAAGCAATTTTACAAATGATAGCTCTCTTGTTTCATGTCATGTCTCTTCGGAGGTTGAGCGACAGCTGAATTGAAGAGCGCCTGTCTCAGGCCCTTTCATGGTCCCCGTTTAAACCATAAAAAGTTCACCGATGATGTTCTCAGGATATGCTCTGCTCCGATTAAGATATCTCTATTTTGTACATTTGTAAAACTAACTGTACTTTTATACTCGTTCGATCTTATTTACGCTTCCTTCACGCTGGCCAAAACGAACGTGGGCTCTGGGAACGTGATAGGGATAACTTGTACATATTGAACCATAAAATATTCACAAATGGTGTTGCGGTAACAACAACAAAGGTTTTGTCTCGCTTTTTACATTTGTAAATAAACTGTATATTTTTCTCTTCTACAAGAGAGAAGTAAATTAATAAATCTCCTAAGTTATTGGTGTGAACAACGCGCGTTTTGATTGGCTGTAATGAAGCACTAAATCTACATACGTCATCGTAGGGATTTCTCGGCTGTTTGGGTAAACTAAATGTTCACAAGTTTGCTATAACAACAGAGTGGATAAGCTGGTTTTACATTTCTATAATAATAATTTACGGAAAATTTGGAGAGAATAAAGTTTCAGTTTACTAATGTATGGAGCTCCACAAAGCAGTTCCTTAAAACCTAACGATGATATTCAACAACACAAGACCAAGGGGCATTAGCGTCAACCCCGCAAGCTATCCAATTTTAGGGTGATTTCTAAACCGAAAGGTACTTTTCAAAATCGGAAGGTGTTTTACGACGGAAAATTTTCATGCCTTGGTGTTTTTCTGATGGTGTTTTGGTGAATTTTCCGATGGTCTTCGCTACCCTTTTATTAAGTATTAAATAAATTTGCAAAAAAATGAATAACCGCAACAATTCCGCCGGTATGCGTTGGATCACTGAACTGATCGAATTGGGCTCACGAAGTTAAATGTAAATAAAAAAGAACAGCCAATACAACGCAGAATTCAAGTTTTCTCATACCACATACATGATCTGAAAATGGCTAGCCGAAATGTTGCATGAGGAAACTTAAATTCTGCGTTGTATTGGCTATTTTTGATTTACCCTTTTATACCTTAATTTAACCCCTCCCCCCTCTACCGTGGAGTCTGCTTTCGTTTGCATTTATTTTCAACTGTATATCTAGTTTTACGGTAAGTAGTTATTTGGTATTAGTTTTCACCGAAGTTTGAATAATCAGTGATAGGAGCTAAATAAGAACTGGCTGCTCAATCTGTCGCGCGCTCCGTTTAGAATTTTGCGGTCAGCGGTGCATGTATCACGTGACTTTACCCGCCAAATCGAATGTGAGCAGTGGCTTCATTTTCAATGAGAGGGAAAGATTGTTGTGCTTTTGAACTTTGAAAGGAGTTCTGTGGACTTGTCTTCTACTGGTGAAGCCAAAGTAAGTGAATTATCCCTTTAACTTGCTTTGCTTTCTGGTTTAAAGAAACGAATTTTAGTATGAATATAAATGCTATATTGGTAAACGTTGACGGAGGCACTTGGGTTGCAGAACACAGTGGTAGTGTCTGTTTAACTGAAATATCAAGACATTATCCTCAAACTTTCTGTGTTGTTGAAATGCTAAAGTACTTGTAATGCATATAGAACAATGTAGAAGTTGTGCCTCAGTTGTTAAAATTCTGCCCATGCGGAATTTGCAGTGTTTACGTTACAGAAATACATGCTAGCGCTTGCTCGACGAAATGGCAGTCGATAAATAGTTGATACTGGGCTACTGAAACAAATGAGGCAAAACTGGTTGATGTATAAATGGGTACGTTCCTTAGACCTTTCACTTTTGAGGGGATAAGAATATTCTACAAGTTTCCTTTTCAATCAGTTGTATAGCTGCTGTCTTGAATGAGTAATTTGTTAATTTATATCCACATCCTGGTTTGCAACAATGTTGTGTGACAAGTTGGACAAATATTATGTAATATGTTGCCTGTATTTTTGCATGTTATTGACTTACTTTATGTGTTATTACTGTATGTAACCATGCCAAAATTTTCCTGTAACACACTGCCTTTATCAAGATGAAAGCGGTAATAAAAATGGTATTACTTGCATGTACAGTTATAGTTTTAAAAACTGAAAAAAGTTCAAAACTTATTAATTATAAAGAATCAACTGCAAGATCTAGAGATAACTGCACCTCATAAGATTCTTAGATATGTTTATTTTTCCATGCTTCTAAAGCTTGGTATTTTGGTGATGTTGATCTAACAAGTTCGTGATATATGATAGTGAGTTTAGGCCAAAAGCCAGAGTTTTGTGCAGAGAGTGTAATTGAACTAGGAGATGGACTAAGCGAGCACCAAAAGCACAAAACTCTAAGAGATCCAGGGGGGTGCTCTCCAGAGATTTTGAAATTAGATTGTCAGAGATTAAAATGTAGGCAGCCAGAACCAACTTAGAATGTGGAAAATATTCAATGTTTTACACTGCAAAACTGATTTTTTTTGGCCAAGTAAATTTACAATTTCAGAGATCAACAATGTTTTGCTTAATTTTGTTGTACTTCACAAACATGCCGTGAATAAGAACACAACTATATATTACACATGTTTTTAACAATACACTTTTTTAAACTACTTGATAGTGTCTTCAGTTTTGTGCATGTGGAGGAACTTGCTCTCTTGAATAGTTGGTTAACAAAAAGTGTTCCTTGTGGGAGGGGGGGGGATGAGAGAGTGCATCCATAACACCTCCCTCCCCCTCCCTTCCTTCCCCACAGGCCTGCCAGTTTCATTCACATTACTTTAAAAGGCTTAGGTTATCTTTTAATTCCTCAGCAAAAGCTCAGTGTAGCAAGCAAAGAAGTTATTTCTTGGTGAGACAGGTCATACAGATAGTCGTTGTGCTGCCTTACACATGAAAAGGTCTATTCTGTTGTTTTGTTTAAGCTGTTACTTATTGGACTTCGTGTTTAATGTTTCAAATATACAATATCTTGAGATAAAAGAAAATAAATTAGCCCTTTTGTAGTTCCTTCATACAAAAACTAATACCTCATCACAATTATTCCTTGAAGTAGTTCAACTGCAAAGGAGCATGCCAGTATCAAAACCTAGTGCACAAGAAGAAAATAATAGCAGCACTACGATGTCATCTCCAAATCCTGTCCAGCAAGCCTCATCTAAGGTTGGTCAAGTCACTGTGTTACTAAATATTGGAAGCCTTTTTCCTTAACAGGATTCATGTTTCATTTTTAGACTCGAAGCGTGCAGTGATGACGTAGCAGGAGGCGTATGACAGATCCAGCACGAGGCATTAAGCAAAGAAAACCTTTTTTATCTCAAAAAATTAAGTTCTGGCTACAGTAGTCACAGTGTTATAACTTTAAGCAATGAATTATTATTCCCTTGAAATTGTCTGAAATAAAAATTTTATGACATTTTTTAAATAAAAACCACATGACTCACTGCTGCTTCGCCACAGGTTCCCAGTCCCTGGCCTGCTCAGTCAAAATTTACATTCCAATCTTTTTTTTATTAAAAAACATACTTAGGCGTGGAAATTTTCTCTGCTTGACAATGGTTTTAATCCAAAAAGTAAAAGATTAAGCTTGATAGGGACTTTAAAAGTTAGTTTTGAGCACTGCATTGTTTTCAAAGCCTCTGTGATCAGTGGTCAATAAGCCTTTTGCAACAGTTGATCACGCAGTGGGTATAGTGGTATTCTGGTGGGCAAAGGAATGTCACAGACTCCACTGGGAAATGTAAAAAAAAAAAAAATTCTGTGTTTCTATTTAATTGGGCCTTGTCTTGGAGTCTGTGACATTCCTTTGCCCATCAGAACATCATTATTTGTACCATGTGATCACTTGCTGCAAAAGGCGAGCCTATTAACAATAATTTCATTAAGTGTTTATAACTATATTGCCTAAATGTTAACAACGCAACAAATTGCGCAAACAAAAGTAATAATTGATACTAGCTATTAATCAGTAATTTCATAACTGAACTGACCATGAAAATGGTGAGAACCATAAGGTGAATGAACAAGCAAAATTAATATTCACCAATTTCAGTCTTTTAACAAACCAAATTAACACTTGTAACACTTAAATTGTATTTCTATTCAGATTTCAAACTATTACTACTGTTGTCAACCTGGGGTTATTAACCAGTTAAATATAAGGTCGCTAAACCGTAAGCCCAGTCTCTCAACCTTCTATCGGGGGACTTAAAAGAACCCACAACACTTTTCATAAAGAGTAGGGTGATCCTAGTGTTGTGGTCTGTCTCGTCTACTAACTGAGGGCAACTCTTAACTCATAAATGTGAGCTGTCATATAGCAGACTATCAAAAACACTCGATATCACAGGCAACTGTTAACTATTATAAAATTAATGCATTGAGGAAATGCATAATCCATACCAAGAACAGTTATTATTATTATTATTATTATTATTATTATTATTATTATATTATTATTAGCAGTTTTGAAACCTTGGTTAGTTCTCAACAAAACAAAAACTCTCAAGACCTTTTTGTCTTCTTACTCAGTTCCCTGTTTTTTTTTAATTTTATTAGGAAGAAGATGTTGAGGAAGAAGCAGCACAGAGCACTCCTCGTCGAAGTGAGCGCAAGAAATACCAGCGAGTTCTTTATGGCCACAGATCCCCTGTGAAGGCAATGCCTCTGGTCACTTCACATGACAGTGAATCAGAAGAGGAAACTAGGCCCAGAGAGTGAGTTTTTTTTAAAATGAAACTAAGATTTATTTGTGTTCTATTCTAGTCACTTGTTTATATAAAATTTGTGTCTTCAACCTTGGCTCAGTTGGTACCATATTTCTTGGTGTATAAGTCATGTTTTTGAGACCCAAAATATGGGTTGAAAAATTGACCTTGACTTATATGAAGGTCATGAAATTTTGTTCTTCAAAATTTTAACCAAAATGTCTGGAATACAGTATGTCATGTAGAAACAACAAGTTGTAAATGTATTTCTTTACACAGGCTTATTATTGAAATAAACTAGTTTTTTTTCCACTAAAGTAACATTAAATTACATTGGATATAATTGTTGACAGTTTGTTACTTGTTCAAGACATGCTAAAATACATTTATTATAAAACACATTTGTGCGGACACTGTAAAGCACACAGGAAATACATGTCGATTTCACTTTTACTTATCCAATCAAATTAGTTCATTCCAACACTTAAGTTTCATCTTTTTTGAAAATGAGACAGGTTTTGGTGGTGTGTTGAGAACAATTTGTGGATAGATTACTTCTAAATTGAAGGGTTTATTTGTACACAGGAATAATGCAAAAGTAAAAGATTTCAAGGCAAAAATTGGGGGTTTGACTTATATGCTGCATCAACTTCTATGCCAATTAAGAAATATGGCAAGAACTGTGACTGCTATTGTAGGCTGTGGGTTCTATTCTGAGCCTTGTCGAGGATTGAACATTTTGAGACCCTCTTTGTGCAACTAAGGAGACAAATGGTTAGTCACTAGATGGCAACCAGTTTTATAATTCTGGTCATCAACACTCAATTTTTGAAAAATTGACCGCATTGGCAACCAGTGAGTTGCAAACTACAGTTTAATAATGTTTGCTTTAATATACTTTTTTAAATCAAGTTTGTGACAGTTTGGCACCCCATGACTGACACCACACTGCAGACCTGCATGCATATGTGCTCATATTTCCTATAGATATTAATTACAGACCTGTAATTAAAAGGGGGAAAAGAAAACAGTTGATTTTAAAAGGTTATAACTTTGTGTCTTGGATGGTTAAGTGTTTGGTAAGTTGAAAGAATTTGATGGCAGGGCACTGGAGCTTAGTTTTTCCCCATCAGACATGAAACATCAGATGAGAGTGGGAGTGACTCCGACCTTGAAGTGCCATTCAGAGTAGCATCAAGCAGAGGACAAAAGAGGCCAGCAGCTGCTCTTAGAAACACACCGGTAAGGTTTGTTTGGTTTCAGCAAACACTCACCCCTACATCATCTCATGGTCACCTCTTCCATCTCTTCTTAAGAACATCTCCCCCCATCTCCCTAGGTCGCACATCCACCTCATTTCATCATTCCCAGTCCCAGTAGAATACATTTCCCTTCTGCTTGAATAGCGAGTGACAAGTTCTCGCATCACTGGCACTTACCAAATACACGCTGGTAATTTGTGCAGAAGTTTTACTATAAGAGTGCATGTAACTCTCAGTTCACTTTCATTGTACAATATTTTAAAGGCAAACTTAAGTATGAAACTGCTAGCATTGTGCTTGAGTATGAACTGACATTGTGTTTATGAAATCTTGCTTTTCCTAACATGGGCTATATAGGTATGTGCAGCCCAAAGGGTATGGTTTTCAGCCATTTTGGTCATAAATAGGGTATCAATTTCAGCCATTTTGCTGCCATTTGTGGTCAGAAATAGGGTATCAGTTTAAGCACCCAGTCTTGAATTCATTTTTTAGAAGCTCTGCTCAGGTCATAAATAGGTTAGGGAAAATCACAGATTTTGGTCATAAATAGGGTAAGGGATTGGGAAATTGGTAAGTGGGTCACACATCCCTACCTATATTTTGGGAAATCCCCTCTTTCCAGGGGGGGAGTGGGGGTTGGTGCAGTAGTAAGATCTCTCCCTCCCAATACTGAAGCCCCAAGTTTGATAACCTGCATGGTCAGGTCAAGGGTTCAATGTTTAGGTGAGATTTTTGCCAAAGGCCATGCACTCAGCTTTCCATCCGAGCTTAGTAAAATGGTCAGTAAACCATCATACATGGTTGAGTTCGAAGCGGCTGTCCATTTGGCCTATATATTCTTGGCCAGTCTTCCATGGGTAAACTTATTACTGTAAAATGCCTTTGAGCACATCCATATGGAAAATGTGATGATACATATAATATTTATAAAAACATCACTTTACCCTTTTTTATTTTAGACAAGCAAGAGATCTAGAACGTCCCGTGGAACTCCTGGAAGGAAAAAGAAGAAAGTCACCGAGCCTGCTGAAGATGAAGAGGACAACCAAGGGTCATTGTTCGACATTCTACGAGTTGGGAAAAGTGCACTGCGGGTACTGCTCCGTCATTTTGACATCTAACTGACAATTGTCGTGTTCCTGGAAAATCCTGGAATTTTTTTTTAGCCCTGGTAACCCCTGGAAAAGCACTGGAAATTTTTTACCAGGCCCTGGAAAATTTTTATAGAATTTTAATGAAAAAACTAAATTCACTTAATGATGCTACATTTTTTTTTTCATTTCAAGTGAAATTTAAGATTTTAATTCTTGTTAAGTTAAATAAACATGAATTTTCATGACTTTAACTACTAAAACAGGTGATTGTGAACATTATTATTTTCATTCTGGGTTTAAATTAAGAGCCCTAGAAAAGCCCAGGAAAAACAAAAAAAATCAGCCCTGGAAAACCCTGGATTTTTTAATTTCTGAAGATGTACGAACCCTATTTTATAATAAAAAATGGCTAAGCTAATGGCATGATTAAAGACAACAGACCTTGCTCAATGTGCACAGTTCTTCTCTTTACTTCAATTCCTGATAAGATTATTAATTACAGTTGTATAGTATTACTTTACATCATGAACATCTAAAATAATTCAAGTTCAATTGTCAAAGACTCTCTCTTGATTAATTGTAGGCTGTTGTGGATGACTGGATTGAAAGTTACAACAAGGACAGAGAAAATGCTATGGTTGATCTTATTCAACTAATTGTGCAATGCTGCGGCTGCAAAGGTAAGTGGCTTGGTGTAAATAAGTTGTAGTTGATGACTGTATTGAATGATAAAACAAAGATAGAGAGGATTGACCTTAAGTACTCACCTAATAATGGTGTATATGGAGCTTACATTTGATGCTGGTTTGCAATTTAACTTCTTTTTTAATTCAATGCTATATTTTTAGGAACAGTCAGCCATAAAATGTTGGAAGAAGAACACAATATAAATGCTGTGAAAGAACTAACTGAACAATTTGATGAAGTAAGTTTTCACAGTTATAGACCTATGCAACAATATTAACAATTAAGTACATACTTGGTAGAAAGTATCTGTTGAAGAAAATTGCTTGCTTTTTTTCTCTTCTTGTGCCTAAATTGTGTACTATAGCCAATATTTGTTAACATAATTATTGATTGACACGTCAGCAGAGTATCGAGTATTGTCAGTGATACTCAACCGATAGTTGACCAATACTGGATTGATACTTGACTGATAGATTGCCAACTGATAATTGACTGTACGTTACTCATACAATAGTCCACTGATAGTCAACTGATACTCGACCGACAGTCAACCAATACTCAACTGATACTCAACCAATACTTAATTAGCAGATAGTTGACTGATAGTCGACTGGTTGTTGACTGATGCTCAGCCAATACTCAACCCTTAGTCATGGGATATTCAACCAATATTTAATAACTGTTACTGATAGTCACTGATGCTTGGCTGATAGTCAACCATTTGTCCATTTTTGTTTGACCAATACCCAACCATTAGTCAACTGATAACAAATCCATACACCCAATCAGTAGTCAATAACATCACAGCAAGAATGAGGGCATTATTGCTTCAGTCTGCTTAATTTAGTGGCTTTAAGGCTTTTTAGTAATTGTGCCTTCTCACTCTAATTCTATGCTTGATCAAATGCTTTCAACAAGCTTGGATGAATTTTTTTTTTTTGGAAAAGAGAGGGAGACCTGAGGCTAGAGTGGTAGACTATGCCTTTTATAAATTTCCATTACCACAAGGTGACTTAATAGGAAGTAATCTTGAGTCAAACTTCAACATGGAGGAGAATAATCTGCAGTCCCTTTTGTGCCTTAGTGAAGTGGTCATAGGGAACTACTAAACACTGAACATGCCAAGAGTAGTGAAATTAAGTTTGATTCAAAACCAGAGGAGGAACTTGTTGACTTCCTGGAATTTGTGATTGTATTCTATCAATTGACTATCGGCCAAGTAGTGGTCAACATATCGGTCGATATGTTGGGCTGATACACACTTGGTTCACTGGTTGACTGACATGGGCTATAGTACATCTGAACCAACTGCACTTTGAAAAGTTTCTTATAAATAAGAAATTGCTATTGAGTGGTAAAATATTGTGTTTTCTTTTTCTATCCTAAGGAAAGTCATGAATATCCACTTATTACCACCGGAGCTATTTACAAAAAGTTTAAGGTGTGTATCAGTTTGTGTTGTGTAAGTTTCAATGTTTACGAAAAACTTCTTTCTTTTAATCCTGAACTGCTCTTAGTTACCTATTCTTTTCTAGTTTGCCTTTCTCCTGTGTCCTTAAATAATACGAAATTTACTAATTTAACCAACAAAAGATACAGTTAAAAATCACAACTTCCCAAATGGTTTTTCGTAAGTTTGCTATGCTATGTTTCAATGTTGTTTTGAGATATTTTGTTATAATAATGATCATAAATACATTTCAAAGTTTGAGATTGTTTTGTTGGCAATATCTTAGTTTAAAAATTTTCCTTGTGGAAAGTGCTCATTGACAGTTTTTGAACCCCCC
>JANVCF010023678.1:0-14098 GCA_025388745.1 Hydrozoanthus gracilis
TATGTTTTACTTCAAGGAGAAATCCAAACATGGGAAGAAAAACCCAACGTCTACCTTTTTCTTCAACCACAAGGCTTGAAAAAAATGCTTATTTTTTAACATTACACTAGGGCTTGTTAAGTGGTAAGGACGTATTTATGGGGGCTTGTTTAAAGGCATCAGCTCACTGGCCTTCATTGAGTTTCGTTAGTTTTATTGAGAGAGATCCTTTGCTACTTTTTAACGACCGATACTTACACAACTGAGTTACAGTAACGTTGTGAGTAGTACTTCCAACAAGGTTTGAGGTACGACAAGTATACCTTCCATAGTCCCCTGAGGAGACAGTTTTGATTATTAGTCTGCTACCACGAGCGATTACGAATGTGCTGCTAGTGATTTTCTGGCCTCCTGGTTTAAACCACTGGAAGGTAGGAGATGGGTGTCCATCAGCTATGCAATCAAGGGTTACGTCCTTGTTGTTCCAGGAGGAAGTTGCATTGCTACTGTGTGGTAGATCGATCTCTGGCTTGTCTGAAAGAGGATACAAAAATAAACTGTGTTTGTTATCAGTGGTAGTCTTTGCTTGCCGTTAATTTCTTAAGTTTGCTTGTCTACCTTTATGCTGTTCCAGATTCTAATACAATAAACCCGTATATGTCTTTCTGTCTGTATGATAGTTTTCTGTGCTGGTTGTAATGTCTGTCCGTGTGTAACTCTAGAAAGATTGCTTACACAACTGAATTGTATTGCTTATGCTTGTATTTCAACAAAAGAAAACGAATGAGACTGGCGATACTTACAATATACAACCAGTGACAACTCTCCCGTTTCCCTTGTCTCGAAAGTATTATTGGCTTTACATTTGTATTGACCAGAGTTGTTTCTGCTCACAGAGGCAAACATCAGAGTTGCAGATCCATCTCCTTTACTGTACACTCTACTGCTTCCTACCCTGAACCATGTCACGGTTGGTGTGGGCTTACCAATTACGTTACAAGTCACGTTGACCTGAGCTTTCTCAATATAGAAGTTTTTCATGGATGGCTTGGGAATTGCAAGTGGTTCTGCAAAACATGCTTACTTTAGTTGCTTTTTTTAAAGTAAACAAGTTTAAATCAATACCTTTCAATTAAAGGAAAGGGGAACTATTAGTCCTTTAGTGAGAGAAACAGAACTTTGTGCTTTATTAACAATGGACTTAAATCGTTAATATAACACAAGTTGAATAAATATCTAGTTTATCAATTCATTCAGCTAAAAGAAGAGGTGTTTAAACTCACACAAAACATGCAGCAACAAGAAAAATGAAAAGAATGTAAGACACGTGTGTTGCAGTATCAAGCGATGTTCCTTGGCACTTTGGATTTTCCATCATGAATCTTGTACAAACAGGTATTACGTAAGGATCATTCTCAAGGCCGCCAAATATACGATATCCGAGTTTATAATTGAGATAATTATATCATGCACGATGAAGCACAGAAATAATGAATCAATCAATCGCAGGTCTTCGCTGTGGTGCCATAAAAGGTTGATAGGTCTTTGATCAGAACACAACCGTTATGCAATAACATTATAGATACAGTGGTTCTCAATCTATTTAAAGACCTCTTCGACTCTTGTATATGATTGTGATAAGGGCTTAGCTTGTACGTACTCTGCTGTACGCTTGAGAGACGGCCAAATGAATTGCTTATACTTTGGTGAGACGGGGGATTGGGTCAGAAATGCGAATCATAATGTAATTATCGGAATAATAGTGTCCAGACCAAGTTTAGCAAACTCCAACTACTTCTAGACGAGATCAGTTAAGGAATTTGAGTGCCCTGTCTCGTCACTGTTATTATACTATAAAAATTAATGAAATCCACACTTAGTATGTATTTATGTATGGAAGTTGAACTAGAAAACCAACACGTTTTATGGTCACAACTGATGGTTATTGTTTGACCTGTAGGAATTTCCTTCGTTTTACCGAGTAGCAAGGGTTTGTTTCTGTCAAAGCAATAATAATCTAAATTAGTTTTTGTCACAAAGATGAACAGCAAAGTAACTGATCTGTGTCTCCTTTCGTAAACTTTATTGCTTTCTAATCTGAGCCATGTCGCGTCGCTAGAAAGTTTTGCGCGAGCTTCTCGTGGCGTTGGCCACTTTGAGATCATTTTAAAGTTCGTCCGTTTTTAGTCTACAAACAATTTTGGATTTCAGAGAAAAATAAGCGTTAAACTTTGTTTTTATGATAATTGTGTTTTTATGTTAGCTTAAGTTTAAATTAATTCCTGCAGCTTGATCTTCTTTTTGTTTTTGTCAACCCCAATATGATATAGGCAATTTTTGTTTCATTTGCAATGTCAAAAACTTGCTTAGAAAGTTTAATTCTGATGATAAAACCTAAGATACCTTAATTTTGAAATTTTGTTTAAGATTTTTTCCATCTTACAGCATATTTTGTGATTCAGATCAGCTATGTCGACTGTGACTTCAACTAATCCATCTTTACATCCAGCACAGGCGTTTTTTTATCGAATCAAGTCACTCACTGGTTATTTCTTTTACGAACACAAGGTACTTACTGGTCACCGTTAATCTTATGAGTTTAGTCACGGGTAGCTTTGGCACGGAAGGCTCGAGTGCACACTGGTAGAAGTTGTCATCTGTCGTCTTTACCTTATCAATAACAAGCGTAGCCTGATTCTCAATTCTAACACGGCCATTGAGGTAGGCAGGGATAGTCAACTTGACGATCTCCCTAGTTCCATCGCGTTTTTCGCTGATGATAATTTTTCTATTTGCTTCAAATTTCGTGAGTTTAGGAATGAATGTGCTCCATGTTACAGCATCGTTCAGGTCCAGTTCATCCCTGCTACCAACCGAGTACTGCCACACCAGTCTAGCATCATTACCCTCCTCTACGATAATATTCTCGTACGCTGGTGGGGTGACAACTGGTTTGGTGAATAAAATCGCACAGTCTAAAAGAAAGTTCATATCCTGGTTAGAGAATTAAAGGTAATACTCAATAAAACTTGTTCGACATTTTGCTGATGATAAAAATGCTTTGCGTAATAATTTCACTGTTGCAGTGTTGAGAGAGAAGAACTTGACGATATTGTTGCAATACCAAACTGGCGACGGAGTATAACTGAAGACCGTTCGTGTTCCATCGCGTTTTTCTATGATGATATATACCTTTGTTGTTTGCGGAGATTGAACACTGCCTTCGTCAGTTTTCTCAGTTCCCGCTTCGGTCTGTATCATCTTTTGGTAATGATAGTAAAAATAACAATATCACAAACAGCATCACTGCGGTATGTAAATAATGAATTTAAAAGTGCACGTGACTATTAGAATAGCAAGCTAGTCATGCTGGAGCACATAAAGCACCAAACAAATACTTCCGTTGTTCTTTGCACGCGTTTAACATTGAAAAGCTTGTATTTTGAACCTCATTCTTCAGTTCACAAAGAAAGCTTTTTGGCACGCATTCAGTGCTGAAACTGTCTGCTCTAGTAAAAGCTTCATAGATTAACACTCTTTCTAGTTCCAGCATCGAGTCGGAATAAAATATCATGTTCTATGAAATAAATTTCTTCTTTGATTTCTTTTAACAGCTAGCAAGCTCACTTATCCTTGAATGAAATGTTGGAATATTTGTTCATGTTTCCCGAGTGTTTGCTTTAAAAGGTAACCTTTCGGACAAGAAGTTGTTAAAGTTTGATCTCGATCGACCTCGATACTTTTCAAAACTTACACTACACAACCCAACAGCTTTAAAAAACAAACGAGTCATCTTTGACTTACAATTCTTTCTACCATGAAATACTCACAAGAGGGCGGAAGTAACAGGCCATGCCAGAGTAGTGAGAGAACAAAGAACCTTAACCATAACAGGGACAAGTTTGTACTCCTTCCAAACATTTGAGTGCGATAGCTTTGAGTATAGCCCATTGGTAAATCTAGTTAGTCGGATAGATTACTAAAGTAACTGAAAGCGGAATCAAAGAGGTCGGCTACGCTCTCAACAACTAGAAATGGTTGTTCAATATTAAACATTTCATTAGCAATCTAATTGCCTATTCGTAACAATCAATAGGTTACGTGCGGTGTCATGGAACGAGAAGACAGCGGATGCTACCCAATAACGTGCATTAAATTCTCAAAATCTCTGCTGCGTCTTTAGACACCGATGCCTGTTTGCTTTCAAAAAAAGAATACATTAGCAAGACCAAAAAAAACCTTTTTATTGTGTACTTATTTTTTAAATTGTATTCCCAGTATTGTTTCGTGAACTGAGTCCTGACTGGACGGTGCAGCTCAGAATAGTTTGAAAGGTGAAGCATGACACAAATCATTAAGATTGATTTGAATAGTTTCACTGCATGACAAGCAGTGGCACATGACATTTCTAAATAAAAGAATTGCTCAATCAGACACAAATTAACGAGAGTTTGCTGAAAGATTTTTCAACGAAAAGCAATCTGAAGACAGCAAAAATACTAAAAAAACTGAAAATAAACCAAAACAAAGAGATCAAGGAGTCGGTCAGTTCTCATGTGCACCAGTCTGTTGAGCTAATGGAAAAACCTCTTCTTTAGCTTAGCTCAAATATTATATGATTGCAAATTGCGTAAAATTCTGATTTCCTCTTTCGGTTTTACAACAATAGTTGTTTTGAAAACCACTTTTCAGTGCTTAAGCGAGAGCCTGATCTAGAGGCCTTTGCTAATTAAAGATCAAACAAAAGTCGAATTCATTATGAGCTTTGGCTTCGTTCACACAACCCTGGAGCACAAGGAGGATACAAAACTCTGCAAACACTTGAAAGCCTGTGCCCAATATATTTTGTCCCAAGTTTTTTTGTTATACTAATGATAGGAATGGTGACTGTAGGGGATTTTCCCTTCGGCGTGATTTTTTCAAATGCGAAGGCTTCCACCGGGCTTTGAGGCGTAATTTTCGTATCAAAACTATATTTCAATCACCAGACTGACATGCAACGAAACATTCGACCCCTTCCTCCACACCAGCTTCAGTCCAGCTCCACAGTTACCAAACCCAGGACATGTAAAACGTATTCTTCCTTTACTTTCTTGGTATGACCATTCAATTGTCCAAAGGTTTTAACATCTGTCTTTTCCTTACATTTTGATGGACCTCGGTGTTCTCAGGAGGCTTTCGGCTCTCCAAAACCACAGGCTGTGGTGCTAAGCTTTCTAAGGAGCTTAATGCCCATAGAATTGCTGGCCTTCTCCTGTCTTTCCCTCAGTTTAGTTTCCAAGGAAGTGAAGGATGAGTGTTATGATTATATTAGTTTTGAGGTAATGAAGTTTCAACTCAGCTTTATATGGGACAGCTAGCATTGTCAATCTATGTAAACGTACCACTGTATTATAAGTATAAACAAGTTAAAAATGTCTTGAACCAAAAACGTTTTAGTTGCCATTCCAAAATGATTAGGCTAGCACTATTTTTTCATACAGGTAGGAATCTAATTCCAGTGTTTTGGTTCATCGTTGGAAAGCGCTCCGTCAGCAGTGCTCTCGTTGCTTTTAAACAGTCTTTGAAACTTCAAGTTTAAGGTGGACTTGTGGTCTTTGTCCTGGTTGCTTAACAGTTTTTCGGCGAGAGAGGTAAAAAAAGCAAGGACCATTTACATGAGTGCATTTAAAAACAATATTTAGCAGGTGACACTTAGTCCTTGCAGTAAGGTAAGGTGTGATGCTGCAGATCGTTGGAATTTTGCAATAGCACGTGCGGCATAGCTTTGTATTGCAACCATGCAGGGCTATGACTTAAAGTTGTGCACTTATTATTAGTTTGCAGGATTCAGTAGTTAAGTTGCGCGTATCTTGGAAGTGTTCCGGAGGTGGTCGGTACGCACAGATTTATTATGCGAGCATCAGGTTTTAGGTAAACAATAGTATTCGATTAACAAAACTTAAGGAGACTCAGCCTAGACAACTGGATGCTCGTATAGAAAAACAATTTCTTTACCCTTTCTGCTTTAAGTAAATATGAGAAAACGTTGTACTCCAAGCTCCAAGTGTTAGGATTTTGTCTTTTAGTTTGGAATTAATCAAACTCATGGTGCGTCAATTAATTAGTTTATACTGATTGATTAACTTTTAAAGCTGCGATGTAACCCTACGTTCTTAGCATTAGGAACTTTTGAGAGCCCCAACGAACGATAATGCCTTTCAAGTCAATATTTCAGAATTTAAAACAGAGAATATCATGAAACTGTAATCTGTAATCACGTACGTCACGTACAACACAAGTTGAAAAAAATCTATTGTCTATCAATCATTCAGCTAAATGCAGAGTTGTTCGAACTCACAAAAAAGCAACAACAAGCAACAATTACAAAGATATATTACAAAAATAATGTAACATCCGTGTTGTAGCGGTAAGCAATGTTCCTTTGCATATTAGATTTTCACCGTGGATCTTGTACGGACAAATGTTACCTAGGGACCCGCTACTGAGTCCATCGAGGGTAGGATAGTTATAACTGAGATAATTATATTATGTATGATGAAGTTTAGAAACACAGTATCGATCAAGCACAATACTTTACTATAGTACCCTGAAACGTTAACAATATCTTTGGTCAGAACGTCATCCTTACACAATAACACTATAAATACAGTCGATTCTCAATATTTTTAAAGACGTATTCAAATCTTCTGTATGATCGTGATGAGGGCTTAGCTTGTTCGTACCTTGGGTGAGACGGGGAATTAGGGGTCAGAAATGCGAATCATTCCGTATTTACCTCAATAATGATATCTAGACCAAGTTCAACAAGTTCCACAAACTTCTAGCCGAGATCAGTTCATGAGTTTGATGGCCCTGTCTCGTCGTTGTTATTCTACTATAAAAGCTAATGAACTCGCCACGAGCAATGTATTTATGTACCAAAGAATTCCAGCATATTTTATGAGGGAAACATGTGGTTATTGAATGACCTGGCAGAATTTCCTCCGTATTATCGCTAGAATGATCTAAATGACTTCGTGTCACGAAGATCTACGGCAAAGCAGCTAATCTGTCTGTTCTTTCGTAAACTCTATTGCTTTCTAATCTGAGCCATGTTGCGTCGCTAGAGAGTTTGAACCAGCGTCTCGTGGCGTTTGGCACTTTGAAGTGAATTTAAAGTTCGTCCGTTTTTAGTTTTACAAACAATTTTGGTTTTCAGAGAAAATGAATAAGTGTTAACCTTTGTTTTTATTTTAGCTGTGTATTTTTATGTTTGCTAAAGTTTAAATTAAGTGGCTTTGTGTGATCTTTTTTTTGTTTTTCATTGGCAGTTAAATAATTAAACTGCTCAATACTGTCAACCCCAATGTTTTAGGGGCTGTTTTTCTTTTGATTTGAAAGATCAAAAACTGCTCAAAAAGTTTAGTTCTGATGAAAAAACCTAAATTACCTTACTTACGAGATATATTTCATTCCTTTTTTTCTTACTTTTTTAAAAAACCTTTTAGTTAAAGCAGAAACTTTATCTTCTTTCTAGCTTAAAAAATTCCTTTTGATTGAAATTAAAGTGTGTTTAATATTTCCTCCAAAGGAAACTAACTATAAAAATGGAAACCTCACCAAGAAGGAAACTAAGCCTTGCTTAGTAGGACGCTGGTTTGACCGTTAGTCGTATAAGAAAGCACGTCAAACTTGGAACCATCGCAGATCGCGTCCATTCACACCGCTTGACATTGAAATTATCATCTGTTGCTCTTGAATCATCAACTACTAGTTTAGCCTGCTTTTTATTTCTAACTTGACCGCTATGTTATGATGGGATTGTGCTTACTTAAACGTCTCATGTCCCACCGCGTTCTTGTTCCCTTATGATGTTTTGTTATTGATAGATAGTCCGTCCGTTGAAATATGAAAGTGGTCCATCTTACAGCAATTTTTGTGCTCCAGATTATCTTTGTCGACTGTGACGAAGTACTCCAACTAATCTAACTTTACAGTCAAACATGTTTGTTTAAAAACACGGGCGTTTTACCAAGTCATTTACTGGTTATTTCTTTTACGAACGCAAGTTACTTTCTGGTCACCGTTAATCTTATGAGTTTAGTCAGGGGTAATTCTGGTGCGACAGGCACGAGTGCACACTGGTAGAAGTTGTCATCTGTCGTCTTTATAAAGACGGTAATTACCTTATCAATAACAAGTGTAGCCTGATAGCAGGAAATTTAACTTCAAGACCTCCCTAGTTTGGTCGCGTATTTGTCTGATGATATCTTTGTTATCTTCCGCAAGTGTCGTGGATTGAGGAGTAATGTCCTCGGTCTCACAGCTTCGTTCAGTTGCATTTTATTTGTGTCAGTAACTGAGCACCCACACCAATCTAGCGTAGTTACCCTCCTCTACATAAACATTCTCGTAAACTTTTTCAGCACTGACCCAACGTAAAACCTTAACCTAATTAACGAGTTTTGTTACTGAATCAAATCACGAATCACGGTACTTACTGGTCACTGTCAGTCTTATGAGTCTATTCTTGTATGGCCCTGGCACGGCGGGCTCGAGTGCACACTGGTAGAAGTTGTCATCCGTCGTCTTTACCTTATCAATAACAAGTGTAGCATTATTCTCAATTCTAACACGTCCATTAAGGTAGGCAGGGATAGTCAAACTCACAATGTCCCTAGTTTTGTCGCGTTTTTCTCTGATGATAGCTTTCTCGTTATCTTCAAGTGTCGTGAGTTGAGGAATGAATGTGCTCCATCTTACAGCATCGTTCAGGTGCAGTTCATTCCTGTCAGTGACCGAGTACTCCCACACCAGTCTAGCATCACTACCCTCCTCTACGATAACATTCACGTACACTGGTGGGACCACAACTGGTTTGGTGAATGAAAACGCACAGTCTAAAAGAAAGTTCATTTCCTGGTTAGAGCATTTAAGGTAATACTCAAAATTTTGCTGGTGATAAAATTGTCTGCGTAATAATATTTGCACCGTTGCAGTGTTGAGAGAGAAGAGCTGGACGATAATGTTGCAATACTATAACGGCGGCAGAGTATCACTGAAGCCCGTTCGAGTTCTAACGTGTTTTTATTAAGATATACACCTTTGTTATTTGCTAAATTAGTCGTGAGCTGAGGAACAAACGTGCTCCACCGTACAGCAGTGTTCAGGTCCAGTTCATTCCTGTCAGTAACCGAGTACTATCACACCAGTCCAGCGTCACTACCCTCTTTGGCATTAAGCATTCTCGTATTCAGAAAGCACCAAAGCAAGCTTTTAGAAAGATATCTTACCAGCTATCAAAGAAATACCATAGATGGTGTTTTACAAAATGTGGGTTTTGAGAAAATGTTTAAATGAAATTGGTTTTATTACAGAAACCATGCACCAACGAGGGACTTTTGTAGTCAATCTGCACGAGAATAGCTGAAATTATATATTAATTGAAGACTTTTTAATACGAAACCACGATGGCCGGCACACTGTTTCGCAAACGACTCTCTTTTCAATAATTTACTTCTTTCAAAGTTTTTCAGTTTCCTTCATTGACCACTTGTTGTTAAAATGTTAATTTTTTTTGGTAACTATTAAAGTTACATTACGCTTTGCTTCACTGGGGACTTAATTCAGCCGAGAATGAACACTGTTTTTGTCTGTTTTGTCAGTTTCCGCTTCCGTTTGTGCCATGTTTTGGTAATGTTAGTATAAATAACAATATCACAAACAGCATCACCTAGGTATGTAAAAAGCGAATCCAAAAGTGCACATGACTGTTAGAATAGCAAGCTAGTCATGCTCGAGCACATAAAGCACCAAACAAATACTTCCGTCGTTTTTGCACACGTGTAATATTGAAAAGTTTATATTTTGAACCTCATTCTTCAGTTCACAAAAAAGGTATTTAAGTATGTATTCAGTGCTGAAGCTGTTAAATCTTTGTTCTGAGCAAAAACCTAATAGATTAACACTCTTTCTAGTTCCATCATCGAGTTTGAATAGATCATCATGTTCTATAAACATTTCTTTCTTAATTTCTATTTACAGCAAGCTCTCTATCCTTGGATGAAACGTTGGAATTTTTATTCATATTTCCTAAGTGTTTGATTTAAAAGGTAACCTTTCGGAAAAAAGCCGTTAAAGTTTTGTCTTGTTCAACTTCGATCCTTATCAAAACTTTCCCTACATAATCAAGCAGCTTAAAAAGACAAACGAGTCGCCTTTGACTTATAATTCTTTCCACCATGAACAATACTCACAAGAGGGCGGAAGTAACAGGCCATGGCAGAGTAGTGTGAGAACTAAGAACCTTGACCATAACAGGGACAAGTCTGTACTCCTTCCAAACATTTGAGTGCGATAGCTTTGAGTACAGTCCATTGGTAAGTCTGATTACTTGGATAGATTATGAAAGTAAGTGAAAGCGGAATCAAAGAAGTCGGCTACGCTCTCGACAACCAGAAATGGTTGTTCAATATTAAACGTTTCATTAGCAAGCTAATTGCCCATTCGTCACAATCAATAGTTTACGTGCGGTGTTGTAGAACGAGAAGACAGCGGATGCTACCCAACAATATGCATTAAATTCTCAAAATCTCTGCTGCGTCTTTAGACACCGATGCCGATTTGCTTCTAAAAACAGAATACACTAGGCCAAGAAAAACCTCTTTATTGTTCACATCTTGTTTAAATTGATATCCCCAGTATTGTTTCGTGAACTGAGTCCTGACTCGACGGTGCAGCTCAGAATAGTTTGAAAGGTGAAGGATGACATAAATCATTAAGAGTGATTTGAATACTTTCACTGCATGGCAAGCAGAGGCACATATCATTTCTGAATAAAGAAATTGCTCAAACAGACACACATTAACGAGCGTTTGCTGAAAGATTTTTCAACGAAAGGCAATTTGAAGACAGCGAAAATACTAAAAAAATGAAATAAACCAAAACAAAGAGATCAAGGAATTGGTCAGTTCTCAGGTGCACCAGTCTGTTGAGTTTATCGAAAAACCTCCTCTTCAGCTTAGCTCAAAATCAATATAACTGCAAACTGCACGAGATTCTGATTTCCTCTTTCGGTTTTACAAAAATAGTTGTTTTGAAAACCACTTTTCAGTGCTTAAGCGAAAGCCTAATCACGACGCAATTGCTAATTAAAGATCAAATATAAAATGAAATTCATTATAAGCTTTGGTTTCGTTCACACAACACTGGGGGCATAAGGAGGAAAGAAAACCTCGCAAACACTGGAAAGCCTGTGCCCAATATATTTTATCCAAAGAGATTTTGTTATTAACTCACGATAGGAATGGTGACTTTAGGTGCTGTTCCTTTGGTTCCTTTCCTTTTCAAATGCGTGGGCTCCCACCGGGCTGTGATGTGTAATTTTCCTATCACAATTATATGGTTTCAGTCATCAGACCAAAATGCAACGAAACTGTCGACCAATTCCTCCACCCCAGCTCCAGTCCAGCTCCACAGTTACCAAACACAGGAAATGTAAAGCGTATGCTTCCTTTACTTTCTTGGTATGACGATTCAATTGTACAATTGTTATCTGGTTATACAGTTGTACAGTACATCTGTTTTTTCCTTACATTTTGATGGACCTCGGTTTTCTTAGGAGGCCTCTAATCTGCTTTCGGCTCTCCAAAATCCACAGGCTGTGAGTACTAAGTTTTCTAAGGCACTTGATGCCCATAGGATTGCTGACTTTTTTCATCCAAGCCTGTTCCTGTTTTTCGTGTATCACCCCTGGGTTTAGTTCCCAAGGAAGTGGAGGATGAATTTTTTTGATTATATTAGTTTTGAGGTAATGAAGCTTGAATTCAGCGTTATATGGGACAGCTAGCATTGTCAATCTATGTATACGTACCACTGTTTTATAAATATACACAAGTTAAAAATGCCTTAAACAAAAACCGCTTTAGCTGCTATTTCAATATGATTAGGCTAGAATTTTTTTTTTCATATAGGCGAAAAGCTGGTTCTATATTGATAGAACTGGCACACATCCACATAAGGGTGACAGTACTTCATTCCTTAACGTACTTTTTCTCCTGTGGTGTGACACTGTATAGTCTGCAGCTTCTGCTAGCACTTAGAAAGGTAACAAAAACAAATATTTTAACTTCTATGCCCACGAGAAGGTACTGCAAAGACTGATTCCATGTAACAAAATTTATTTTTCGTACAACTTCTTCAAAACGTTTTTTTTTTTCAATTTTTCGTCCTCTTTTTCTCAGCCTTAGGTCGTTTGCTGCATGGGTTGGGGAAAGCCATTAGTAAAACGCTTTACTCTTTGTCGTCACCAATTGGAATTCTTCCACGATCCTGCTTGGTACAAATGCAATGTGATTTACACAAACTTCGACATCAATAACACGGAGAGGCTAATGTATTGAATCTGCACGAGAAAAGCTTAAACTTGTTATTGAAAATAATCTTTTACACTAGAATGGTTGGAATGAGAAAACTTCATCATGCAATTTTCCTTTTTGTTCTTGAAACTATGATGGCACATTATTTCACAAACGGTTCTCTCTTTCAGAAGTTACGTACTGCTTTCTAACGAAAAGTCTCAGTTGCTTTGTATTCAAAAGTATTGAGACTTTCTACAACCACCAAAAAAGTCGTATTGGTTAATAAATTGGTTGAAAGTTCAAGCATTTGTCATTTGCTGTTTTCCGGGTGTTTCAGAATTCTCAGCAGCATTTTGAGTCATGGTTAAACTAAGTGATTTTAGAAAAATTGAAAACTTGTCTTGCCTAAATAACCTTACAATCATTCACTTATTACTAGAATGTAAATTTCTCTAAAAACTTTAAGTTTTACACTACGTTATGCTTGGTTCGGGGCTTGATTTAGCCAAGGCTGCACGTAAAACGTTAGGACTGTTTTTTATAGCTGTCTCAGCTCTGTTTTTGTCTCTTCCAATTTTGATATGTTAACTAGAAATAGTAAGTAAACAAAGTACAATACCCCTTGCTTAGTGGGACACATACTGCTTACCATTGTTTGTAGCTTTACAGCCGAACAGGTTTCTTTAAAAATACGGATGCTTTTTATCGGGTCAAATAATTCACTGGCAAGCATGTTTGATAAAGTCCCCGAGTTGATAAAGTCTCATTGACCAAATCGCTAGGCTTTCATATGGATGAAAACCTCAATACGACTCTTTGAATTCTATGTAAACTCACCGCAACTTTTCCGCTTGTATTCTCTTAGAGAAATCGAGGGAAACTATCTATTCCATAGCCCTGCACCAACTATTTAAAGAACAGCTTCAGCTGTAATGATGCGGTGCTTTGGATTAGCTAACCCATAGGGCTAGGGCAGGAAAGCTTTTTGACTAGCTTCAAAGTGGGTTGCAAAGATTTCCTGTGATATATTGAATCATATATGTTGAACATTTATTGGCTCATAAATATAAGCACCGTTCTCGTGGAAAGCAGGTTCTTTTTTTAGATAGGCTCTAGTTAAACTAGATAGTTTTACCGAGAAACTTTTTACAATTCAAACTATATGTATATTTTTATACCTTATAAGATTACCGTGGATAAATGAAGTTGACTTTTTTTGTTGATTGAAAGCAAGGTACTTACTACTCAACATCAATCTTATGAGACTCCTCAGGGCTGGCACTAGTTTAGCAGGCCAGAGTTTAGGAGTCATTTTTGTTGTGATTTAGACTATCCTCCAAGTTGATAATAAATGTACTTATTTCTTTTATTCTTTTAAATCAAAATGTTCTACCATCAACTTATGTAATTTTAGTAAATTCACATTCTTTAACAGCCTTTATTATATGGCTACGCGCTCTGATTGGCTACTGATCATGAGAGGGCAGGATTACCTTGTAATGCCCACGGGCATTATGAACTTTTTTGCGCGCGACATATTTTTGTAAACAAAGTAAACAGTAGTCGAGTAGACCGTTTTCAAACTTAATGTGCTAGATTTCTGTCAAAACATGAACGACGAGGAATATTCAAAGAGTGAATTTTATTATCCTGACAAATCACAATCAAAAAACATCCAGGGACATGAACACTCGGATTCGCTTCCTTGCTAAGATAAACAAAGATGCGGAGATACTAGACTTTCCCGCCAAAGAGCTTGACCATTTGTTGACAAAGTT
>JANVCF010023789.1:1981-14092 GCA_025388745.1 Hydrozoanthus gracilis
CCCTCCAAACACCAACGCGAACGAGAACAAGATTCTACATCCACTTTCACCACTACTACCACAACCACCACCACTACCACTACTACCACCACCAACACAACCACCACCACTACCACTACTACCACCACCACCACCACAACCACCACCACTACCACCACTACCACCACCACTACCATCACAACCTCCACGACCACCACCACAACCACCACCACTACCACTACTACCATCAGCACCACCACAACCACCACCACTACCACTACTACGATCAGCACCACCACAACCACCACCACTACCACTTCTACCATCACCAATACCACTACTACCTCCACCACCACCACCACAACAACCACCACTACCACTATACCACCACCACCACCACCACTACCACTACTACCATCAGCACCACCACTACCACCACCACTACCACTACTACCATCAGCACCACCACTACCACTACTACCATCAGCACCACCACTACCATCACCACCACTACCACTACCACTTCTACCATCACCAATACCACTACTACCACCACCACCACCACTACCACCACCACCACCATCACAACCTCCACCACCACCACCACAACAACCACCACTACCACTATACCACCACCACCACCACTACCGCCACCACAACAACCAGAAATGTCACCACTACCATCATCATATTTTTTTAATTCTTGCTGAATAAATTGTTTTCTACTGGATTAATTTTTTTTGCTAGTTTTATTCAGTATAGAGTCAAACCTCTCTAAGACGGACATCTTTTGGAGTCTGACTTAGCTGTCCGTCTTAAAGAGGTGTCCGTCTTATAAAGACTTGAAATAGAGTAAATTGCTGAGAAAACGTATGGCATAGGCCACGATTTGTGTCCGTGTTTCAGAGGTTTCCATCTTGAGAAGCTCGACCGTATATAGAGTTGTACATCAGTTTTGTCAGTGCCTAGTTCTGGTAGATATTCTCTATTTTTATTGCTGTAGTTGTTTTAAAGCTTTTATTTTCAAGATACATAATTTTTTATAAGTTTATTTGTTCACCGTAAGCCGCCACGGGTAAATATTTCAACCTCGCACGTTTCCACAAATAACAACATGGCAGACAAATCAAAGGCGGAATTCGGCCCTCGATTTTACAAGTATTTGCCCTGACTGTTTGAACTTTCACCTGGGTAACTACAAAACTATCCAAGGCAACTAGTTCATCACGCGAGCTGAACAAAAACGGATTTAATTTAAACGCGCGTCTTGTAAAACTAAAAAATTGAAAACAATAATGTGTCTGCTAGATTATTAAAAGGTAACCGAACAAGTCCTCGATAAAATTTCGAAAAAAATTATTTGTCCTTAGGTTTAATTTTGAAAAGGTTTTAACTATTAATTCGAATAACGCTAAAACACGCGTGACTTTTTTCGAAATTTGACTTAAGATCGTTCCATCGATAACCTATAACAATCATACTACCTTTGCTAGTGACCAAATCCATATACTTTACGTAAAATCTCTGCATTTTTAGCCTCATTAGCATGATATTATAGGAATTTCAGGAATCTGGTTACAAATCAGAGCGTACTGAATATTAGTAGAACAAGACAACACTGATATTAGGGTACCTTTGCGGCCATTCAGCTTTTTTGCTTAACCTTTGTAGTTTATCGAAGTTTTGTGCTCAACTTTTACGTAGTCTTGCTAGTATTTAGCTTTTCAAGGTGTATAGATTTTTAAGTTTTCTTCAGTTAACCGTTAAGCACTTAATATTTAGACTTTAGCCTTTAGCTTTTTACATTTTGCATTTAGCTTTTTGGTTTTTGCGTTTATTAACGTTTAGCTTTTACCTTTTAATCTTTTAGCTTTTTTCTTTTAGCATTTAGCGTTTAGCGTTTAGCTTTTGCTTTTAGCCTTTAGCTTTTGCCGTTTTGCATTTAGAATACTGAACCCTTTGGGTTTAGCTTAAGCGTTTACCATTGAGCTTTCGACATTTAGCTTTTCTAGATTAATCATCCAGTTATCTCGCATTCGTATTTCACGTATCTTTCTCTTTTTTTTTTTTTTTGCTTTCGCCTGCAGCCCTTGTGCATGTTACGTGATTGGCGCGAAAATTGTGTCAGCTTCTGGGTGACAAAAATGGCGGGGTTTTTGGAGGAAGAAGAACAACTGATTACGAGTTCCGTTCGTCAGAGAGTTTCACATCTGGCAATCAGTCGAATGCTGCAAAGTATTCAACCAGGTAGGTAATTTGAAATTGTTTTCCATTACTTTAGCTACGATGATTGTTCGAAAAGCTACTAATATTACATTCAGCTATCTTGACTTCGTTATATTTTAGGCAAATATGCGCAAGGGGATTATTAGCAAAGGGGAAGTGCTGAAATTGTCTTCGAACCTAGCCCTTAATTATTTTTAAATTCACAACCGTCATTAAAATAAATACTTTTTAAATTCAGTTGCAACTCGCCAATGTTGTATGTCATTAACTGAAGAAGGCTGGTTTGGCCAGCTGAAACAAATTAATAGTGTTTTACAAAAATTTGAAACTTGTGCCGAAAATTTATTTACCTTCAAACTACGTTTACTCCAAACAGTTTTAAATAAACTTTATCTTTCCTACGAATCCAACTTTGGTGGGCAAATTATGCGTGGTTTTCTTTCTAGAATTCTTATTCTTTACATTAGGGTTCGAACCGGTATGGGTAGCCTGGGTAGCACGAGTTGGCAGACGTTTTAAGACCCTCTAGACTTACTATTTTTGGACCATTTCCATTGATCAATGGCCATTGTCGAAGTTGTTGTTAGTTTGTACTGGTGAAGAAAAAAACAATGAAAGATACAAGGCAAATATACAAAATTGAGGAACAACACACAATGTCATAGGTTTTCGAAGAAAATTTGTTTCCTTTGCAACGAGGATGTGGACGTCCAATCCTTTACTTTGGGCTTCTAACAGTTTTGAAAAAAGCGAGTAAATGTATTTAGGGTTCTACTTGTTATTTTATTCGAAGTATCGCAGTATAGTGCACGTAGAAATAAAGGCATAGATTAGGTATAGTTTATCATCGTGGTGTTTTACAACTCTTTCTACCCTAGAATGTTCCTGAGATTTTACAACAACAACAACAACTAGTTTTTACTTTCTTTAAAACAATGGTAATTGTTCAACAGCTACATTAACCGTAACGAAAAAAATAAGCGTTAGTCGTAAATGAGCAAGTATTTTTACCTTTAACTGTAATCGATACTACCCCATCGAGACCCTCTTACAAAGTTATAGATTCTCAAAGATTTATAGTGAAAAGCAACCTCAAAAAGAGAAAAAATGTGTTACAACAATTCAAATCATGGCTTTTCGCATACAAAGCTCAATTTTAACTTGCAGTCGAAAGTATTCCATTTAGAGCCTTCAATACTGACACAGTTCTTTACAATGTCTGAGGCATTTGAATGGCCAGCAGCCCAGTTGCTGAAGGAAACCGCTGACCCATCAGGCCATACAAAGGTGCCTTCTGTGTTAACGTCATTTAGCCCAATCCATCTTCCTTTTCCTTCGTTATTCCCAGTCAGAATATGAAACAAAAATAACAGATTAGTTGTTTTATAAATACATTCGGCATGGGCGAACTCCATCTTTTTCTCCTTGGAAATCAGGCCTTTAAGCTTTAAAAATACTTGATAAGATAAATTTGCTGGGAACTAAATTAACATTGCCTAAGATAAAAATAAAAGATGCAAGCCTCGGGTCAGAGCCTAGTTTTTCCCTTAATATGCATAAATTATTTCATCAATTTTAATTGCCTATTGCGTTTTCATGTCAACACCACGGGCTGTAGGATAAATCGGTTACGTTGGCTTCGTTGATAAAAAGGTTGATCTTTTGCCTCTTTATTAAACTCGTAACCAATGTATCCTACAGTCTCTGGTCAGCACTGGAGCTGACTATAGACATCTCAGTTAGTTAGTTAATTACTATTTCAGAAGTATAAAATTTGTCTCATTCGCCTTCTCTATCCTATTTTCCTAATCTAATGGCAAACCACAAGTTTTCTAGTAGGACACTAGTTATATTTCGTCATTAGCTACTGTAGACAATTACCTCAGAGATGCTTGATAATGAACTTAAGCAGGTAAAGGTGGATGATACACAAGATTGTACAGAGCAGTTTTTCTGCGCCTTACCTTTGAAGGGTTAACTTAATTAGTTATTTACAGTCCTATAAAGATTTTTTTCTTATGAAATCGGATTCGAATAAACGAAGAATATTTTTCCGAACATTTCTTTAAACTGGCCAGTTTAAAGAAAAATGTTTTTAGGTGAAACGGTATATCAACAGTTATTTTGATCAAATATATGTATATCGAGAAAAAAAGGATTATATATATTCTTTTTTGTGTGAACTTACTTTTTCTTCCCTCATGCCATTACATATTTATAGTTTTTAATCAGTTTTAATCATCTTACAATTGACATTTTCTCTAACAGCAAACATAAAAGTTGTTCCGTTAACTGTTATATAGCTCTCAGAAGTTAACGTACCGCTGGTATTCAATATTTCTTCTTGTGTCAGAACCTTCCCAAAAACTGCCAAACCCTTTAAGTGGCCTTTAAACTTCCAGTCGCTATCCCTCTTCAGTCCCAGATCGTAAACGGAATGGCTGTTTTTCATGTAAGTCCAGTCACGATGAGCGTAGGCTGAAACCCTGGAACCGATCAGTTCGCCGTTCACAAAGCAAAATACTGTCTTCGTACTTTTTTCAAGGGCTAGTCCAAGGTGAAACCAGGTTTGTTTCGTAACACTAAGACATAAAAAATCAAACACATTTCTTTTTTTGTAGTTTATCAAACCTAAGCTTCACGTTTATTGCCTTTAATATTTGTTGCGTCAAAACTAAACATGTCATTGTCCGACACCTGGTTCTCTTAACCGTTAATTAAATTTATCTTCATTTTCATTGATAATAATTATATTGTATGATCATATACTCAGCTATCAACATCATCATCACCTTAGTGTCTAAAAGAGGAGAAGTTCATCTGCTTGGCCTAGGCTAATTCTGTTTTCTTTTCTTGCTAAATATTTAAATATTTTGTATGAGATTTTACCACTTTCTTATTTGCCTGTGGAGTCCGTCGATTCCGATATGTGAGGGGATTTAGTACCAGATAATGAAATACACAAACTCCCAACATTGCACAATAACATGCAACGGGCTTTAAATCTTTGCCTGCCTCTCAGTTCAAACTCAACTTTTTTTATCTTGTATCGCGGGCAAATCTAACTACAAACAGCTCGTGTTTCAATTATTGAAACACGAGCCACTTGTAGATGCTAGATTCGTCTCAAAGCTCCCTTAATTGAAGTCAGTATCTGCCTGGTACAGTAAAAAAATTTGATTTGAATTGAAAGGCAGCAAAAGATTTAGAGCCCGTGACATGAATTTATGGTATTGTACGTTGAAAAAGAATTCTATCACATGACTCCCAGAGTGGGAGATCCCATGAGATAGCACAGCGCATGCGCAAGATCATTGCACAGTTTGCACACTAGAAGCAAGATTGTATTTACGACTTCCAACAACACTTAACTGGAAATTTAGCGTTGGTTTACGTAGTAGACCTAAAATACGCTGTGAAAACTGTAACGTAGTTAACAGGGTCTTAAAGCGACCGCTATCAGGTTGTTTACCACTCGTGCCTCAACGAAGTTGAAAGCAAACGAGTTTCCCGCCGAAACCGTAATGGCGGACAGCGAGCCAGAAGTACAAGAAGAGGCGACCAAAACTCCAGATACGGGAGTATTGTTCACTACCCTGTTACACGAGATGAAAAAGATGAACAAAAACATCTCGAGCCTCACAACTGAACAGGGAGAACCACCGGAAGAGGTCTCAGAAGGGGAAAATGACATTGAGCAATCGCTCGAGGAGCGAGTGGACAATTTGGCGGCCACCACTTCGAAGGAGCCCAATATTTTAGCAGACATAGCTCGCGAGCTAGACTCCAGTGAGAAGACTGGACCCTCTATAAGCGAGGAACTTGCAGGCATTGTTAATTCTCTACTGAAAGGGAAATTGCCTGAGGAGAAAATCCAAGCAAAGGTCGATAATTATCCTCGACCACAAAACGTGACTGGCCTTAGGACGCCACGTGTGAACCCTCTCATATGGAACCAACTACCCGCGACTTCCAGGACGGGTGACTCCACATTTCAGAAATCACAGCAGGCAATCGTTGCAAGCATTGTAGCTGTGACTAAAGCCACCGATTTAATCTTAAAATCGGAGCTTAAGGCTAACAAAGAACTGATTCAACTCCTGACGGACAGCATTGCGTCATCAATCCAAGGTCATCACGACTTGAATACCACTCGCATCCGGGCGATGAAAAACGACTTAAACAAGGACTATGCGTCATTGGGCAGCACTCTAGTCGATCAAACATCCGAGTATCTTTTCGGAGATCTCTCAAAGTTAGCCAAGGATATCAAAGATGCTAACAAAATTACTAAGAAAGTACGCCCTTCGTCTTCCACTCATCAATCCACCTATAATACACAGAGCAAACGAAGCTTCGTTGAAAGAAAACCTACGGGAATCAAAACAACCGCTTTGCTCCGTAGTCGAAGGGCAGTTACCCTCGGAACAGGAAAAAAGAGGGAAACACAACCAAACATTGAATACTGAGGTAAGGTTTATTGACATTTGTAAATTGTCAACTGACTTTACGACCTTTAAAGCAGGCAAACTTAGAGAATATATGCTCTGCTGGCGTAAGATAACAGGGGATGAAAACATCCTTAGTTATGTATCTGGTGTAAAACTTTCATTTGAAGAAAATCTCCCGCTTATACAAACACGCTATAGGCCTAGCGTTTTTAATTGCCAAGAAGAGCAAACTATTCAAAGCGAAATTGCAAAGCTCCTGTCAAAGGGGGTAATTACACAATCACGTCATGAACCTGGCGAGTTCATCTCTCCAGTTTTTGTAAGGCCAAAACCGAATGGCACGTTTCGCATGATTTTAAGATTATAAAAGCTTGTAAACAACTAATACAAAAGAACAACCCGCTTGCCATAGATGCAGCCAAGGTGATTGGCCGGATTATATCGCTTTTCCCAGGGGCAGAGTTTGGGCCCCTTCACTACCGGGCTCTTGAACTAGACAAAACACAGGCACTCTTAATTAATAAAGGAAAATTTCAAGCTCCTATGCCATTCTCAGGGGCCTCAATTAAGGAATTGCGGTGGTGGATTAAAAATGCACCACATGCTAAGAAACACATATCATACCCACTACCACCACTTACCATCCAGTCAGATGCGTCAAAAAAGGGGTGGGGAGCGGTATTGGATGGAAGAAGATAGGAGAAAGATGGACCCCATCTGAAAGCCTCAAACATATTAACCTCCTTGAACTACAGGCAGCATTTTTTGGCCTGAAATCATTTGCAGTCAACAACACAGGAATATTCAGCTTCAACTAGACAATACGACAGCTTTTGCCTACATTAATAATATGGGAGGCTCTAAGTCCATAGAACTAGACAAGCTAGCCAGAGAACTGTGGGAGTGGGCAACCTTACGCGAAATTTGGGTATGGGCTGTTCATATCCCAGGGACTTCAAATGTAGAGGCCGATGAGCAGTCACGTCAATTTTATGATAGACATGAATGGTCCTTAAATGGTTCAGTTTTCCAGGACATTATCAGACAATACCCAGATCTCAATATTGACCTGTTTGCCTCAAGGCTAAGTTATAAACTAAACACTTATTGCTCATGGAAACCAGACTCAGGGTGCTCCCATGTAGATGCATTCTCTATTAGCTGGCATACTTATAACTTTTATGCTTCTCCACCCTTTAGCCTGATACCACGTTGCCTTCAAAAGATACACAGCGACAAGGCAGAGGGAATCTTAATTGAACCGTTATGGCCCAGCCAGGCTTGGTTTCCAGCTCTTCAACAACTGCTTCACAAACAGCCGTGGATTATTTGCCCACACAAAACCCTCATACAACACATGGGGCATCAGGAACCACACCCACTCTGGAAAACCCTGAAACTGATGGTTTGTCCTGTATCAGGAACACGTTTTTTAAAAAAATATAACATTTCAAGCAACGTTACAGACGTCATCATGGCCTCTTGGCGTACCGGAACACAGAAACAATATAAGACCTACATTCAAAAATGGGTCAAATTTTGTAGTAAAAGACGAATTGATTGTTATTCCCCACAAATTAATGCAGCATTAGAATTTTTGATGGAACTTTTTGAGAACGGTCTAAGTTATTCAACGTTAAATACTGCAAGGTCAGCTCTCTTGTCAATACTGCATATAAGAGACTGTGAAAACTTTGGTTCACACCCACTGACACTACGGTTTATGAAGGGTGTGTTTGAAAAGCGAACACCTCAATCAAGGTACAACAAAATATGGGATGCATCCGTTGCCCTCAACCACTTGGCATCTCTTGAACCACTATACAAATTGTCACTGAAGAACTTGTCACTAAAGCTTGTGATGCTACTTTTACTAGCCACAGGACAAAGAGGATAGTCAATACACTTGCTGAATATAAAAACTATGCACTTAAATGAAATCTCTTTTGTATTCCAACTGAATAGTCATATCAAAACAAGTAAACCAGGACAACCAACACCAACTATCACTATTGAGGAGTTTAAGCAGGATCGTCGCATGTGTCCAGTATATACACTCAAAGAGTACATCAAACGTACTGAAACTATTAGAGGTGACCAAGAACAATTGTTTATCAGCTTCATGAAGCCATATAAATCTGTATCAAGAGACACAATCTCTCGATGGGCTAAGACAGTCTTACAACAAGCAGGCCTTGACACAAATATTTTCAAGCCATAGCACAAGAGCAGCCAGTGCCTCCAAAGCTAAACAAAGGAATGTGCCCCTTGATGTAATCCTGGCTCAAGTTGGCTGGAATACTGTTAGCACCTTCAGGAAATTCTATGACAAACCACTTATGTCCAGCAAAGACAGTATGGCCTCTGCAGTATTAACATGTTAATTCTTTAAAGCATTAATTGACTTTAGAATTATATTTTTTCATTTAGTGTTTTTTACACGCATTTATTATATTGTTCCAGTTTATGTTACTGTTATGGGAAGCTATTAGTCCCAGTTTTATGATTGGATAAGGGCCTCTTTGTTGTTATTGCCCTAATAAAAATATCAGTTTTGATATGGTGCATTTAATTTGACTAAAGTGCCTACACCTAGTGGGGCCCTATACTGTGGGTGTTCGAAGGCTTTAAAATCTCATGGGATCTCCCACTCTGGGAGTCATGTGATAGAATTGAAAAATTAAACGAGATTTACCTGGAAGTTGAAGTTTGATTGAGATTCTATCACATGACGAGCAGAGTTTGGGAGATCACATGCCCACCTTTCTAGTGCCCCCCCCCCCCTTTTTTGGGATTGTTATTATATACAAGTATATTGTTATTGAATATAGTTTCTGATCCACTTAAACTATATTGAGATGATGAGCTGGGTTTTCCTCCCCTTCTCACAACCACACTTCAAAAAATAATCTTGCGCATGCGCTGTGCTATCTCATGTGATCTCCCAAATTCTGCTCGTCATGTGATAGAATCTCAATCAAACTTCAACTTCCAGGTAAGTCTCGTTTAATTTTCCAATTTTAAAACATGTTTGGAGTTTGTGTATCTCATTATCTGGTATTCAATTCACTCGCATATCGGAATGGATAGGCAGCAAGGTTCAGCTCACTACTCCACAGGAAGGTAAGAAAGGAGCTATTCATATCTCGTATAAAAACTTTAATTTATCTTCCTTCGGATAAAGCGCGTGGGCTCCCTATGCTTTACTCTGAAGAATATTGTGGATAGAGACAAAAAGTCAACTGCATGGTAACAGGAAAACTACGCAAATCCTTCCTTATTGGAAGTATCAACGGAAAAAAGAAATTAAGAAAAAGTTGAACGTACTTTCTCATCAAGCTTTGGCAGTCTCTAAAGTTCATAATAAACAATAAAATCTGCAACAGTTTTTGAATAATGCTCATACACTGATTTACTTGTAGATCCCTAAATGTGAATTACAATTCTTTTCCTTAAAACTAAAAGATATTTGTCAAAGTCAACTATCTTCACTATTGCTTTCGCCTTCCCCACCCTGGACGGGAGCAAATCTTCCATTCGTGGTGTGTTTACCAAGTAGTATATGATAGCTAACTCCTTTCCCGAGCCGTAAATGGTTCCTAGGGTCGATGTTTATCTCCGGTTTCTGTAATGTTAAGCGGACGAGAGTCTTTGACTTCCCCTCTCCATCCCCCTCCGGACAGGACACTAGTCTATCACAGGTTAGCTCCCAGCAGAACTGGAACTCTTTGATATAGCTGAGTCGACTGGAAAAAAGTCAAGTAAAGAGTCTTGCTCAAGGACGCAACACAGTGGTCTGACCGGGGCTCGAACTCGCGAACCTAGAATTATACGAGTCGCACACGCTAACTGCTCGGCCACCCTGATCTCCGAAAAAGTAGTTGATAGGAGTATAGCGCAGGAATAATTATATGCTCAATTATTATTTATACAACTGAGTCGACTGGAACAAAGTCAAGTAAAGTGTCTTGTTCAAGGACGTAACACCGGGGCTCGGACTCGCGACTCGCTAACTTCTCCGCCACTGCGCCCCCGAAAAAATAGTTGGTAAGAGTATAGGGCAGGAAGAACTATATGCTCAAGTGGAGAAACCAGGTAAGTAACAGGGTTTGCGGCAGAAAAAAACACAGCTACTTGAGTAGGTTAGGAGCTCACGAGGTTTGGTTTAATATTGAATTAAAAATGTGAGTACCAGTAATATAGGTACTAAATACTTACTTTATTGTAAATGAGTCAGCGATGATATCTTGCCCAGCAGTGTTCCTCAACTGAAACTCGACTTTAGTCGCTTGGGAGTCAAAGTAAAATCTAAATTTATATGGGTTGCTCCAGTCAGCTAGAATCGTGTTTCCTGATGATAGCGTCTCAGGGAGTCTTGCCCAGATAGTGAATGTGAAATTAGATGTAAGATCAAAGGCTGGCACTGTTGCATAGGATGCCCCATTCAACTTGAGAGACTTGATTCCGTCAATTGTTTCATAAGTAGACCCGAACAATCTAAAAGCATTGGATTTTGACGAATAAAGAATTTTTCACAAGTAGTTACTTTAAATGATTTACCATGTATATATTTTTTCCCTGTATGTTTACAGCAATTAATCAGACAATAAGTTAAAACACAATTTCTACACAATTCGTGAAGCCTCGGCCTTTTTGGCAGCTATGAGGGTGTAATGTTTTGCTTACTGATTTTCTTTACAGCATAACCCTCGCTTGATAATGCTATCATCCCTGAAAATAGTTTCAGTCAATCATAGGCCAGATCAATGTCGTTTTTTTTTCCACGAAATCGCAGACAGTTTGGTTTTACGTATACTTTTCTTTAAACTCAAAGTCAACTGCAAATGTAAAATATTTTTCAGCGTTTATCGCTTCATAGAAAACTAGAAGGGAAGAAAACGCATTCACTTTCTGCAAAATTTTGCAGTCTTGTACGTGGTTAACCTGAATATATATGAATGACATGTACATAAGAGTATGGGGCCTCTTGCCTCTGGTCCCTACGCAATACCTGGGACACAATCTTTTTACAACACGGATTTTCCGGTAAGAAAATAAAAACTAAAATTTATCAATTCCAGGCTCATAAATTGCTCACCTCACATCTGAATCTGTACCATCCAGTTTCCATTCTCTAAGCAATTTCATATCCGCCATGGCCTTTTCTTTGAGATAAATTGTTTGTTTTTTCTTACTCTTAAAGAGTAGAATTTATCAAGTAAAAAGAGTAAAGGTTCTCTTAACATTCCTTGTTTGAAAAGTAACTGTTAATTAAAAGTCACAAAAAACCGTTAAGTTACTTCCTTTTAAACTCATAAGTGATTTAAGAGGCTTTGTCTGAGAAAACCATGCCAAATCCAAATTCAGCCCAAAGAAGGGGGTTCACGGAATTGATTCATATTGATAACATAGATACCCTAGGTGGACCTATGTAGAAATATATCACTAACATCTC